>LPNX010344810.1:45747-58438 GCA_001517045.1 Pseudotsuga menziesii | reverse complement strand
ATGACTATAAATAGACTGGATGGACTCCCGATTTAGACATGACTCCCGATTTAGACATATGACAAAATTTGGACAAGGGAGGATTAATAATCCTAACACTAATAGATGGAATCCTCATGTGTTGCAAGGGATTCTAAGCCGCAAAATCCGTCGAAAGAGGGTCCAAACATGCCCTTAAATATATTTAAATGTGTCGTTAAACTAACATAGACCAAATTACACTAGTTTTTCAAGTCTGGCTTAGTTGGGTATAAAAAAAGTATAATATTAAAACATATATTATATTGACAAGAGAATGGATTAATAACAAGCAATGAGATGAGACATGTTAAAAACCCTACATGGATACTATTGTAAATGTGACTTTGAAAATATAAAAATTATCTCTAAAAAGAATTATATGAATAAGTTATAACATATACATTATATTAAATATATTTTATTATTATAATACATACAAAATAATTTTATTTATAATATATAAGTTTTATAAAATATAATAGTACATAAATAAAAATATAATATATAGCTATAGAATAGTTAGGATATACAAAACAAAACAAAAAAATAGTGGAAAAACTAAATGCAATATAAAAAAACAAGTGGAAAAGAGGGTATTTTGGTATCATTGTTGGAAACAATTGAAGGACTCAGTGCAAAGGGGTTTTTGAATTAGATGCTTCGTGTCTCTATGAATTTATCGAATAGAAATTGCACAGTGAACCCTGAAATGGCTCTCTATTGACTTTCTCTTCCCCAACACGTTCCTTTGTCTTGGCTTCCGATCCCGAAATTGGCACCCATGATACTCCTCCCCTATTCTTCTTAAAGTGGGTGCGCGGTAGGGTTCAATAATTTTATCAGTTTCTATTGAGGCTAAAGTGTACTCAACAATAACTACATAACATCGAGGATCATTACACAAGGTCATTCTCCTAGTGGAATATTCTCATGGATTACATGAAATGAATATAAATCTCTCCATTCCCTCGATTCTCCCTTTTCATATGTGATTCTCCCGCTTAAACTTCCAGTCAACAAAGACCATCATCAAAACCCTTCCCAATGGTATCAAAATTTCATTTGAAGGTTCTTTAGTATGTTTTTTCTCCATAATTTATTTATTTTTAAATTGCGTCTACGAATATACCCTGAGTGTTACACTGGAATATTTGATTTTCTTCCTTCCAACAATGAAATTTAAACATTTCTTCCTTCCAGTAATGCACTTCAAAAGGAGGTCGGTGTTTGGTAAGGTATGGTTGGAAGATGAGCAATCTTTGTTGCACACCTACATCTATAGTTACCCAGTTTATGCTTCATTGTCACTCCAGATTCCCTTTCCCTTTGCTTGCAAGATCAAGAAATTTTTTTTGGATACTTTTTATGTATATATAAATGGACTTATTTTGGTTTCATGTAATGGCTAGGTTTGCTGTATTAATAACACCATGGTGAAAATGGGGAGAGAATAAAAATAGAGTAGTGGATTTGGACACCTAGAGGATTATTATATATTATATGGATTACATCTCTCATATTATTTCTGTCTGTCAACTCAAATTTCATCTTCCCACTGTATTTTAAGCTCAATCTAGTTTATCAAGTACCTAGTTCGAATCACCACATTTCAAGTGACTGGTTATTGGCATATCTAAGCCTATAGAGCTCTATATGATGCATTTTTTGCTTCATTACATGTGTGTGTTTTGTGGGGGGCGTGGCAGAAAGTGAATCCCATTTGCGGAAATGGATGACAAAGCAACTACTCTGGAATCCATTAACAAAGAAGTTCCGAATTTGGTAAGTAGGACTTGCAGGCCTTTTATGGTTTTCGTTTGGTGTTTCTTGTTGAGTCTGATTTTGTGAGGTTTGTGAATGCAAGAAAATATTCCCATCGCAGAGTTTTTTGAGAATCTAAGATGCAGCAGGGAGGGTTTGAGCAACCAAGATGCACAGGAAAAGCTCATGATATTCGGATACAAAAAGCTAGAAGAGAAAAAGATAAGAATAGCTATGATAATTTGTTTCTAATTTTGAATTTAGTTCTAGAGTAGATATCTACAGAGAATTGATTTTCTAAGGTTTTTTTAGTCTTAATATATGCAACGTAAGGCATATTCATTGGTTCTACAATGAAGTAATTTTATTTCACTGTTTCATATTTTGTTCCACCACAAAGTAGTTTCCATGGCGTATTTACTTATTTGCAGTAAATATGTTTGCTTAGGTTGGTTGGATGTTTACTGCTACATAAAATATTTAGGCTACATGAAAGTAAATTAATAAGGCTTCATAAGCTTTAATGAGGGACCCTTTTCATAACTTTTTGAAGAGGTTCATGCATTTGGGGTTTATGCTAAATACTTGTGTTTTTTCAAGAATTGGTTAAGTTTAACCCCATGACGTCTTTGGGGTGCATAGGAAAGAAAATTCCTCAACTTTTTGGGTTTTATGTGGAACCCCTTATCATGGGTCATGGAATCCATAGCTGTGATGGCCATTTCTTTGGAAAATGGAGGATTAAGCATCAGACACCTCTAATTTCTCTAGTTGTTTCTAGTTTAGAGCAGTGTCAAGCTTCATTGCTAATATTAAGTAATTACTTCTCTATATTTTGTAGTGAGATTTGCTCCACTTATCATTTTTATTGGTCGTGTTCTTCATATCTTTGCAATCTCAGTCACCACTAGAAGCGCTGATTGCTCGGTTGGCTCCAAAGAGAAATGGTTGTTCACTATCCTTTGTGTGAGTGGCAGACCTGATATTTCTATTTTCTATCCTTGGTTTTGTAGTGAAGCATGCAGTTGGATTCTCGAAATCATCTGAAGATTACGGATGCTTATTGCTGCACTTTTAAATTCATTAAGTCACGTACTAGTCTTTGAACTTAAAATATTCTCAGAGATGGACAATCGAGTGAAGAAGATGTAGCGATGCTTGTTCCTGGTGACATAATTAGCATTAAACTTGGAGACATTGTTGTTGCAGATGCATGCCTTCTTGAAGGAGACCCTTTAAATATTAATTAGGTCTTAGGAAAACCCCTTTTCTTTACTTATTTTTTTTATAACAAGTGCTGGAATGTTTGTTATGATTTTATATGGTTTCTAGGATGAACTTTGAATTGTTTGGTATTATTTCTAAGCTGTATTTTGTGGCAATGTGTTTTATTGTGTGTAGTCTGCTCTCAATGGTGAGCCTTTGTCGGTAACAAAGGGCCTTGGAGATGGGGTTTATTTGGGATCTACATGCAAACAAGGTGAAATTGAATGTGTTGTCATTACTACTGGGGTCCATACATTTTTTGGTAAAGCAACACATTTTGTGGACAATAAAAATGAAGTTGGCCACTTCGAAAAGGTTGGTATTTATTCTAGATTTCTAATTATTTGTATTTTTTTCTGTTCTCTTATTTGACAAATACATGTTTTTGGAAATATTGCAGTTGTAACAAATTGGCTAGTTTAGGATCCATGGTAATATGAGATGACCCAGTTCTGAAATTGTTCAAGCTAGTGTCCTTGTGTTAAAATATTTATTTAAATATTTTCTTGTAGGTGGCTTGCAGGTTTTGACAGCAATTGGGAATTTCTGCATATTCTCTATTGCAATTGGCATTATAATTGAGATCATTGTATGTATCCAATTCAATACCATCACTATCTCCCTAGAATCAATAACCTTCTAGTTCTCCTCATTAGTTGGATTCCAATAGCAATGCCTACTTAGCTTTCATAACAATGGCCATTGGATCCCACTGTCTACCTCAAAAGGTTAGTAGACACCATCACACTTGGGTGATTATATGCAAACATTTTTTTTCCAGGAATTCATAACATGTACCAGTTCTTAAATATAATTCATACCAGTTCTTAAATATAATTCATCCTGAAGGTACTTCTCTTTCTGGTATTTACTAGTACAGGGTGGTATCACAAAATATATGACAACTATTTAAGAAATGGATGGAATGGATGTGCTTTGCAATGGAAAAATTGGAACATTAACACTAAATAAGCTTATTGTGGAAAAGAACCTTATTGAGGTTAGATGCACACTTGATGATTTTCTAGCGCTTTCCACAGTGCCAATTTTCTGATGCTTGCCATAATGTTGTTAATTGCCTTAAAACAAGTACCAATTACTTATTTTATTGTCATGAGCATGTTTTTACCAAAGGATATGGCAAGGATACAGTTGTTTTGATGGCTGCAAGAGCATCCCGAATAGACAATAAAGATTCCATTGATGGAGCAGTTGTTGGGATTCTTGCTGATCCTAAGGAGGAAAGTAGAATTTTGTCATGTCATCTTATTAAAATTTAGTTTATAAGAAAGCTTATATTTGTTTTATTGATTTGAATTTGTTGTTCTGGGTCTTAATATCCATGGATGTAAATGCACAAGCATGCATTCAAGAGGTTCATTTTCTTCCTTTTAATATTACTTAAAAGATGGAAACTCTCACTTATATTGACAATGAAGGGAAAATGCATCGATCAAGTAAAGGTGCTCTAGAGAAGGTATTGTTCTCTGAATGTTTGACCTTATTCATCAGACTTGGTAATGGGATGTGTTGTTTAGAAAGTGCTTAGAAGCTTATTTCTCATTTCTATAAACTTAAATGGTCAATTATATTATGCTAGATTCTCAACCTTGTGCGTAATAAGTTAGAAATTGAGCACTGAATTCATAGTGATTGACAAGTTTGTTGAACAAGGACTCTGGTCTCTTGTAGTTGCATGTCATATTAATAATTGGCTTCTTTTGGCTTATACATGGGATGAATCTTCCCAATAAGTTCTTTCGGCTGATAGGTATATCTTTATAGCTTTTTCAAAATGTTTGCAGGAAGTTCTAGAGGGCAGGAAGGAGAGTCCAGGAGGGCCCTGGCATTTTATTGGAATGATGCATGTTTTTTATATTCCACGCCATGACAGTGTTGAAAAAATCATAAGGGCTCTTAATATTGGTGTAAATTTCAAAATGATCGCTAGTATGGTCAATTTATGGTGTCACCTGGATCTTTGTTCTTGAGCTGCTTTGTGAAGAGAGTAATGTGTCATCAGCTTTACTATAGATTTTCTAATGCAACAAGCCAACATTTTAACTATTTATTTGTAAATGTTTACCAACAGATCAATTGGCCATTGCCAAAGAGACAGGTCATTGACTGGGAATGGATACACACGTGTATCCATCATCCACTTTACTAGGTTAGGATTAGGATGAATCAATTGCAACTTTTCCAATTAACGAGCTAATAGAAAAGGATGACGGTTTTGCTGGTGTTTTCCCTTGTGAGCAACAATTATCTTTTACTTCTATTTTTTTGGGGTTTTTATTCAAAGTCTTCCTCCCAACTCTTACCTTTTTCCACTCCATTCTTTCTTTTTTATGCATCACGGTTTATATTATAACTTTTTTTTTACAGATGGGAATGTTTATATTAAATGTTTCATATTTTCATTTCTTTAAGTAGTGTTTAATTACATGGTATTCCTGATTTTGACTGTAGAGGATAAGTACGAGATTATTAAGCGATTGCAGGCTAGAAAGCACATATGTGGAATGACTGGTGATGGTGTTAATGATGCACCTACACTAAAGAAGGCATCCATAGGAATTGCCATTTCTGATGCAACTGATGCAGCAAGAGGTGCTTCTAACATAGTTCTGACAGAGCCAGGTCAAATTCTTATTATCATTACAGTCTTGACAAGTCGTGCAATTTTCCAGCGAATGAAGAATTACGTTGTAAGGTTACTTGCATTTCAGTGCATGGATGAAAAAAATACTAGCAGTTTTTAAATACAATACATAAACTTTCTATGCTAATTTTTACTAATATTTGAAATACATATTTGTGATGCAGATATATGCAGTGTCAATTACAATACGTATTGTGGTAAGTACATTTTCAGAATTTACATTGATGCACTAATATTATTCCCCTTTCAAAGTATATTCTGTCCTTAAATAAACATGAATATTTCACTACAAAACTACTATTCCCATTCAATCAAAATTAGAATTAAAAGTTTTAAATGTAAGTCCAAGTCGAGGCAACACACACATATATACATATATGTACATGCCGCTCCGTCACTATGTCTGGAAATATATTTTGGGAAAAAGGTAAATTTTGTCACATCTCAAGCAATGGTGAGTTTAATTGGGCAGGAACATTTTTATTTTTTTAAGAGAGAGACACATAGAAGGGTAAATTTTTTATGAAAATATGATGTTTTGACATTCTTTCAGTATTGATAATTAATTTGACATATATTTAGGTCAAATTTGAAGTTAAAAATAAAAAAATATTTGTATTTGAGTATTTTTTTAATATATGAAGTTATAACCAAATTTGATTTATTTTCTTTGTTGAACTTAATGGTGATGTTATAATATTTATTTGTAATGGTGAATATTTCAAATTTCATTGTTTCTGTATTAGAACTTGAACAGGAAGTAGGTGACTTAGAGCATGGACATGTATATGTCCTAGCACTTACTGAAAAGATGAAAAATGTCATACATGTTTTACTTGATAGGGTCTGTTAACTATTAGGGAAGAGCTTATGCTTGGCAACTGCATTATTCCCCCCTGTTATAAATTTGTATGCACCATCTTTCAAAAGTGTAACGAACATAAAATAAATATAATAATTAAATAATTAATAACAAACATAATTAAGATGAAAGGAAATGACATTTCATTCACAATTCCCAAGCCCTATTTAAGAGGCATGTTATCAACCATTGTAATCATCTTTCATCCTATCATTAATATATATTTCCTTATGGCTTATCAAATATTCTAGGTGTTTTGGTGAATAATATTGGATGGGTGAATAATTATTCACTTCAAGTGGTATTAGAGCCTCGTTTGGCTGATCTCAGACCTTGGCCTTTGATTTTTGGCTTGTATCCTTATTTTAGGGTTTCCCTAGAATATTGGACATTGTCCAAAAGAAAAAGAAAAACGTAAAAAAAAAAGAAAAAAAGGTCTAGAAAATAAAAGAGAAAAAAAAAGTTAAAAATAAAAGATAAAAGAAAAAAAGGTAAAAAAAAAGAAAGGAAAAGGAAAGTAAAAAAAAGAAAAGATAAAGTAAAACAAACACATGGTTTTGCTTTTTGCTTCAACCCAGGTTTTGCTTTGATTTGAATTATTATAATATATTTATACTAGTTCATTTTTTTGTTTTATTATATAAAATAATAAAATAAATATTTTTATTATATAATAATTAATACAATAATTAATTATTATTTAAAATAAAACTATATATATAGTTTATAAAAAACATTAGTATAATTATTAATTAATTAATTAATAATTATTATTATAAAAAGAAATTATAATAATTATTTTTGGAAAAAAAAGGTTATTAACCTAACGAAGAAGACCAATTAGTCATGGAAAAACAAAAATTGGAAAAAAAAACAGTCGAAGACTAGCTATAGTCCACACAACCATCTAATGTCAAAGAAATAAGAAATCATGGAATCTGGTTTGCAAGTACAAATAGAGAAATTAGAAGCCAAATTAAAGCGCTATCAAAGAGGCAATGAAGAATTACAAGACATGAATATGAAATCAGAAGTACTCATTAAATTACATAAGATGCAAAAAGAGCGCAAGGAACAAAAAATTTCCAACTAGAACAATCATATAGAAAAGTTGTCGGCCCAAATTAAGAAATTAAAAGACGAAAACGATTTCAACCATAGACAAAAAAAATCAAGATATAAGGAAATAAATAATTGATTATGAAGCAGAAATAATACGCTTGAACAAAATCATTAACGATAGAGATGAAGAACTAACGCACATACGAAAGAAATTAGAAGATCAAGAATCACTGGTTGGCCAGTATTGACAATAGATAAATGTTCTTAAATAACAAAACAACGAATCTAAAAAGGAACACAAGATGGAGATCACAAAGAGTAATAAAACAATATCCAACAATTCTGAAGAAATTTTCAGATTAAGAAATCATAACAAAACAATGATTACAAAAATAAAAAAATTGAAAAGTAGTAGCAAGAGGGAACACTCTGGTGAAGACCTCAAAGGAAAAATACTAGAAAAAAAGAAGAAAACCAATGTCTAAATAATCATAATCAGGAACTACAGAACCAAATCAAGGAGCTAGAAATTAGAAAAAAGTCACAAGAGGAAAGAATAAAAAAGATTTAGAATCATAAACAATCTATTGGAGAACCAAGAAGCACAATCCAGCAAAATGCATCCAAAATTCAAATTGAGGAAGTGAAGGCCATCCTCATCGCAGTCCAAAAGAAAGAAGAACAAACACCACCTACACCTTATAGACATCCTAATTATAATCATGATTTTGACCAACGACAGAGTCAAAATGGATATTTACAGAAGACTTATGTGGACATGCAAAAATATCGACATACTAAGCAACAACTGAGACAAATTGTCCCACAAAAATATCTTAGAGCTCCGATAAAAATAGATGTGGGATGGACCATAGCAGACAAGATGCGACAATTCTCCTAGGGAATCCATAATTCGTATCGTCTCATCTCCTCAAATGTTGAAAATACAAAAGAGAAATAATTCTGAGACGATGGATTAAAAGAATTTAGACATTAATGTCAAATACATCTTTGAGGACAAATATTCCCTTAAGGGGAAGGAAATGTAATCAACATAAAATAAATATAATAATCAAATAATAAATAATAAACATATTTAAGATGAAAGGACATGACCTTTCATTCACAATTCCCAAGCCCTATTTAATAGGTGGGTTATCAACCATTGTAATCATCTTTCATCCTATAATTAATATATACTTGCCTTATGGCTTATCGAATATTCCAGGTGTTTTGGTGAATAATATTGTATAGGCGAATAATTATTTGCTTCAGAAAATAATTGTTATTTTTAATTAGTCTTAGTATTTCACTAGGAAAACACTACACATTTTGCATCTAGGGTCAAACTGATGTTCAATGGATAGTTCACAATTTGGGCATTGATATTCCTGTTAGAATAATCAAACCCATAGTATTACCCACTTAGACATTAATTCATTTATTTTTGTCTTATTTGCCTAGTTCATGAGTCCCACCATGTGCAAGTTGCTAATTGCCTATCCATAGAGGTCAAAATTGCCATCTTTGACTCATGTAGCACTTGGGAAATCCTTAGGAATCAAATCTGCTTTATTCCTGGCCTCCTAGGTGCCTATCTGCTTTTTCTGCTTTATTCTCTGCTTTTTCAGTGTTTTAAGGCACATAGGAAAGCAAGACTAGGTGAGGTGAACTAGCTTTGTGTCTTCTTTCTCCTTCACTCTTTTCTCCATGAAAAAGCATGTATGAGCTTCCATTCCACCACTCATTAGATTTCCCATGCACCCTTGCCAATTCTTGAGCCTCATGACATATTTGGGATTAGCTTTTTACACCTATGGGGGATTTGCCTATTTTGGGTAAGCCTGCTTTATGCTAGTTTTGGATGCCTCCTTATGCATTCTATCTCTTGATGTATTCTATATATTCAGAAACCTATGTTATTACAAGGTTGGCTATTGTACACTCATTTAATATAATTTTGTGTTACAACTCCATATTCAGTCTCCATTGTTAGCAATTTTGCATGATCAATTGATAATTGTTGTGAGTGAAATCAATATATTGTAGGCCTTAATTTCTACATGGTATCAGAGCCATTGTAGGTTGTTACTCTCCTTCAAAAATTGTTTTGCAGGTTCGACATCAAGACTGGGAGCCTTCTACTGACAGTCGGGACAGATTTTCTGAAGCTATGGATTCACAGAAAACTATCTTGACTCCCTTCAACTATTTTGAATGGAAAGTAGAGATGGAGATCTTGTTGAGAGCGAAAGGCCTCTATAGGGTGACTATGGATATAGAAGCGGAGCCCAATGCTGCTGCAGAGAAGATCAAATGGCACAATCCGAGAAATGAGGCCTATGGCCTCCTATGTCTCAGTATTTCCCGAGACCTCCTTTTCCATCTCGATGGATTAACTTCACCGGATCAAGTATGGGAGAAGCTGTCTGAGATTTTTGGAAAGACAGATGAGATGAGGGGACATCAGATCAAAAATGAGCTGATTTCTCTGAGTCCCAGCAGCTTTGAATCCCTGCAGCTATATTTCTCCAAGTTCAAAGCACTAGTTTTGCAGCTGAAGCAGTGTGGTATCGAAAAGAAATATGATCAGATCGTGTTGGCCATCCTCTCGAAGCTAGGAACTGACTACTCAGTCTTTGTTTCAACCTTCTATGCCACAAAACTCACAGCTTGAACCTGGAAGATGCCTAGCCTCGCAGATTTCATGGAATCTCTCACACAAGAACAAGACAAGCTGGTGATGATGGGCACCATCAAACCATCCAAAGATCAAGCTTTGATTGCTGGAGATTTGAGGGTGGATTCAAAAAGCAAAAAGAAAGCTAAAAAGCCACCTGAGCAAAAGAGAGACAAGAAGCAGTCTCCAGAGGATCAACAAGGTCCCAAGAAAAATACCCAGAAGAAGAAAAACAAAGGTGAAATGAACAAGTGCTCATACTGTTCGAAGGGCAATCACATTGAAAGCTCTTGTATGAAAAATCATATAGACATGCTAACTCAACTGTTGGAGAAGAATGGAATCTCCCTTCCAGAAGGCTCAAAGAAGAGAGAAGGAGGATCAAGTTCAAATGATAGAGAGAGAGTTCGTGCTCTAGTTGCTAGCACATCAAGCTCACCCAGCTTTATCATTGATTCTGGAGCTTCAAGACACATGGTTTTGACTAAGGAGGCTTTCTCCTCACTGGAAAATTTGAAAGGACCATCTATTGTACTGGGAGATGACTCTCTCACTGAAAGTTTAGGAAAAGGAAGAATAGATCTTGATCATGGTATGTTCAGCAATGTGTTGTATCTCCCTGGTCTCGCCTCCAACCTTCTGTCAGTGTACCAGATGACCCACACTGGGTCTCCTAAAAAATTCATATTCTCCCCTAATGATGTTGAGATCACAGAAATCTCAACTGGTAGATTCATTGCTAAAGGTGTAGCAAATCATGCTCAAAAGGTATACATGTTTTCACACTTCCTAGCTTACTCAAACCCCTCTGCTCTTCTTATCCATGCTAATGAAGCTAGCAAGCTATGGCATGAAAGATTTGGCCATCTAAACTACAAGTATCTGTCTGATCTGAGTGAGAAAGAAATGGTCATAGGGTGTCCCAAGATAAAATTTTCCAAAGGAGTCTGCCAAGGTTGTATCCTAGGAAAACACCCAGAGCACAAATTTGAGAAAGCTAGTCATGAGAGAACCTCTGCACCACTTGAGATGATTCACAGTGATGTTGCTGGCCCATTCCCTCATATTTCCATGAGTCAGGACAAATATGCATTGACCTTTATTGATGATTTTTCCAGTTATTGATGGGTTCACTTCATGAAACACAAGTCAGAAGTTTTTGGCCTATTCAAAGTCTTTAAGGCTTTGGTTGAAAACCAGTGTGGAAGGAAACTCAAGGACCTCAGATCTGAAAATGGTGGTGAGTATGTCAAGTCTGAGTTTATTAACTATTGTACAGATCTAGGTATTCAAATGCAACATTCTATCCCCTACACACCACAGCAAAATGGTGTTGCAAAGAGGAAGAACAGATCACTGAAGCAGATGGCAACATGCATGATGGAGGTCAAAAATTTGCCACCAAAGTACTGGGCCGAGGCTATCAACTGTGCAGCCTATATCCAGAAAAGGGTTCCTCACAAATAGCTTGATTGCATGACTCCCTTCGAAGCATGGAGTGGGCACAAGCCAGATGTAACCCATTTCAGGATTTTTGGCTCAAAGGCTTGGGCTAGAATCCCGACAGAGAAGAGGAAGGATTTGCAGCCCCAAATCCAAGAGTGTATTTTTGTGGGATACTCTAAAGATTAAAAAGGGTACAAGTTGATAAACTTGAGCACAAACAAAGCCTTCATTGAAAGGTGTGTTCAGTTTGAAGAAGAACCGCTTGCAGCAGTGGAAGTTGGTGAAGCCTCTTCACCACCTGAACCTCAAGAAGTAAGTAAAGAGTTTGTTGAACATGCTGATTATGATTTGTCTGATGGATATGAGTTTATTTCAGACCCAAACATCCCCACAAGGCCTAAATGGGCAGCCAAGACACTACATGCAGCAGGTGAGCTAGCTGGGGATCCCAATGACCCAAGGAGGACTAGATCTCAATTTGAGAGTGGTCTGTGCATGAAGGATCCTATGTTTGCTGAAAAATGATATTTGATGGTGGAGTCTGATCGTCAAACATATGAAGAAGCAGCAGGAGATCCAATATGGCAAGCTTCCATGAAGGAGGAGTTCAACTCACTACAGAAGAGCAACACATGGGAGCTAGTGGATCTTCCTCCAGGAAGAAAGTTAGTCCAGTGTAAGTGGGTCTATAAGACCAAGTTTGCTGCTGATGGTTCACCACTAAAGTACAAGGATATATTGGTAGCTAAAGGATACTCACAGGTTCAAGGCATCGATTACAATGGGACCTTTTCCCCAGTGGCAAAGATGGATTCCATCAGGCTAGCTCTAGCCATTGCAGCCTCAAGGCAATGGGAGGTACATCACATGGATGTAAAGTGTGCCTTCCTGAATGGAGATATCACAGAGGAGATATACATGTAGAATC
>LPNX010344810.1:13996-45694 GCA_001517045.1 Pseudotsuga menziesii | reverse complement strand
GAATCAAGGTGCACCAGTCCAAATATGCCTTGGATTTTCTGATCAAATTCAGAATGCAAGATTGCAAAGCAAGCAAAACTCCTTTCCTTTCAGGAGTGACGCTGGAGGAAGATGATTCTCCACCGATGGTAAACAATACACTGTATAGACAATTGATTGGATGTTTATTGTATATGACACATACTCGACCTGATATTTGTTATGCAGTAAGTGTGGCTTCTAGATTCATGGATCAGCCTCATGAGATCCATTGGAAAGCAGCCAAGAGGATCCTTAGCTTTGTTCAGGGAACAAGGACACATGGGATCTTCTACAAAGCTAGTTCTGACCTTGATTTGGTTGGATTTACTGACAGTGATTGGGAAGGTGATAGCATAGACAGAAATTCCACTTCAGGTTATTTGTTCATGCTTGCAGAAGGGCCAATCAGCTGGTCAAGCAAGAAACAGAGTGTCATTGCACTCTCATCTACAGAAGCTGAGTACAGAGGAGTTGTCAATGCAGCAACTCAGTGTTTATGGTTGCAGGGTTTACTTGGAGAATGTGGTTTCGAACCTGAGTACTCAACTATCATCTACTATGATAACCAAAGTACCATTCGAATCTACAAGGATCCAGTTCATAAGAAGAGAACCAGACACATTGAGATTCACATGCACTACATCAGAGAGCTTGTGCATGATGGCACCATTCATCTACTCTTCTGTTAATCTTCAAAACAAGTAGCTGATATCTTCACCAAAGTATTTTGTGAGAAGACCTTCAGCAATCTCAAATCACTACTGGGGATTGCTGATCATGCTGTGAAAGCATGAGTGGAGACAAGATTCTACAATTTTGTTTTACAGTCCATGCTTAAGGGAGGATTTTCCCAAGTTGGTTTTGCCTCTTTCCTTGTTCCATATGGACTTGCAATATGTAAAAGGGTGACTAAGCCTTGTTGCTAGGCCCTATCTTTTTTATTTATTACTCATAAAGTCAGGCTTAAGGGGGGGTGTTAGAATAATCAAACCCATAGTATTACCCACTTAGACATTAATTCATTTATTTTTGTCTTATTTTCCTAGTTCATGACTCCCACCATGTGCAAGTTGCTAATTGCCTATCCATAGAGGTCAAACTTGCCATATTTGACTCATGTAGCACTTGGGAAAGCCTTAGGAATCAAATCTTCTTTATTCTTGGCCTCCTAGGCGCCTATCTACGTTTTCTGCTTTATTCCCTGCTTTTTCAGTGTTTTAAGGCACATAGGAAAGCAAGACTAGGTGAGGTGAACTAGCTTTGTGTCCTCTTTCTCCTCCACTCTTTTCTCCATGAAAAAGCATGTATGAGCTGTCATTCCACCACTCATTAGATTTCCCATGCGCCCTTTCCAATTCGTGAGCCTCATGACAGATTTGGGATCATCTTTTTACACCTATGGGGGATTTGCCTATTTTGGGTAAGCCTGCTTTATGCTAGTTTTGGATGCCTCCTTATGCATTCGATCTCTTGATGTATTATATATATTCAGCAACCTATGTTATTACAAGGTTGGCTATTGTACACTCAGTGAATATAATTTTGTGTTACAGCTCCATATTCAGTCTCCATTGTTAGCAATTTTGCATGATCAATTGATAATTGTTGTGAGTGAAATCAATCTATTGCAGGCCTGAATTTCTACAATTCCTTGTACAATATAGAGCAACACATATGGGATTGGATATTCTTCAGTTGGCCTCAGAGGTGGTATTTATATGCTATATAATATCATATGATCCTTTTATGTGTATTACAGACATAAAATACCAAAGAGCTATGATTCACCATCAAGTTGAGGTTAATACCTGTTGTATTCCTGAGTGGAATATTGGATTCATTCTTTATACTTGTATCTGAGTGTTTGTACGATAAGCTATAAAATAACACAATTTAGTAGTTCGATATATTGAAAAAACAACAACAAGAATGCTCATATTGTATGCCTTTCAAGGGATAGGGATGTATAAATAATCAAGGAAGTTTTTTATTTTGAGAGTATTTTATCATTATTACATAAGTTCTAGAAAATTATGTTGAAAATTGTAACATGTATTTTTGGGGAAAAATGTAACTTGATTTATATGCTTTTCCTTTGCAGATTATTTGATGAAGATGAAGACAAGGAAAATTTTGATCCTTCCTCAAGCTATCCAGTTTAAAGATCTATATATGTTAAGGGTGCTTCTATAAAGGAATTTGTTGATGATGAAGCTGAAGATGAATATGAGGATATTCTAGTGAGGCATGATGAAGATGATAACTCTAAGGAAGATGAAAACTAAGAATTCAACGATTTAGTGGCAACTGCTGAGGAAGAGCGACAAGTAGATCAATGGAGACGGGATGAACTTCATCGAAAATGGCTTGAAGAACAAGATTCTGCTGAAACTGGTGATATTTTTCTAAGCTTGGGATGTGGTTGGAGACAAAAAGGGGCTAGGAAGCCAAGTCTTCTTAGTGAGGAATATGATGTTCCTAATTCAGTTTTCACGGACTGGTGATGCAAATCAAATTCATAATGGACTTCTATGTTTGGAAAGGGCCATGGTCCTGTATTTTTTTGGAGTCAGTATTTGGCCAAAAAATAAGACTAAATTTTAATAAAGTGTGGAATGCAGGAGAAGTTAACTCACGATGCACTAAAGACTCAGTAAATAATTTCACCATATTGCTTATAGCATGGTGATTGGTGTATAGTTCATTTCTTTTATGTATCCTAACTTCCTCTTTAGCATGGCCTCAAGTAACATAGATTGGTTGAAGGTAACATGTTTCCAGGAAGGCAATTCCAGGATTGAAGGTACTAGGTTAAGTATACAAATTAATGATAACTGAAATGTTCAAATACATTACCATATGTTTAGGTTTTATTTTAGTAGTATCTAGAGATATAAGAACATGGATTTCTATCCATGTTGCTTCTTAATTTTCCCATCTTTTAAAAATTTTGTAGTTTTATAATTCACATGTGCTTCCAAAGTTTTTAGGTGCTTTTTCATGCTCTATTAAAATGGATGTTTTTACCATATTTTGGACTGTTATATACATTTACAACATTGTTTACAAACAAGATCAAGAAAGAGCTTTCTAAACTTTTTTCTTTCAGTAATTAGAATGTTCATATCATGGTATGTTGGATGAGACACTAAGTTGCTATTTACATTTTGTGAAGAAACTTTCTGATATGTAGGGTTGTTATATGGTATTTCCAAATGATTTGTGTTTTTACATGCATTTTGTGCTATCTATTTTGGGTCTTATTTTTTCTATTCGTACTTAAGTTGTATGATTTTATAACTCTTATGGAAGGACAAACATTTTATTAGTCATCCATCCGCTAAAGCAGCATATTTATCTAGTATATTGTATGCCCATTCAAAATTCACAATGTGTTATTATAAACATTAGAAAGTAGTATAGTAAATACTTTTCCTAGAATAGCTGGGGAATATGTTAGTTACTGTAATTGCAACATCTAGGTTGATTTTCACCGTTCTCTCCTTGGAGGTCTCTTTGGAATGAAAGTATTGTATTATGAGGATATTTCTTGTGTCTTTCACCCACTTTCTCATCATGTGCAATTTTGAGTTGTTATGGAGCCATTTTTGTCAAAGATACATATCAAAAGCTATTGCATAATGTCTTGGGGCCTGAATTTGCAGTTTCGTAATGTTTGATGTCTATTAAGGTAATTACCAATTATTTAAATACAATAATAATTTTGCCTTATTTTGTGTACTCTCTAGAAGAGCATATTATGAGCACTGGCATGCATATCAAGCAACCTGTGAAATATAAGCAAAAAGGGATATATCTTCTGTAACAGGACTCACCAAGTATTGTGAATGAACTCTGATTTCCAAGTTGGTGAGAGGAGCTGACTCTTTGGTCAAAACTTGCTCATTTTTGGTCAAACTCAACATGATCTTATCAATTTTTGGCGCTTTTTATGGGTTTCAGAGTTATTGAATTTTTCTGAGTATATGATCCCTCATTCTCCAGTTTATGATCCCTGAATTTTTATGAATCCAATTAATGCTGAGTTTTGTTGTGTCACTGAGTTGACTCTCCATTTTGAATTTCTTGAGCTGTTGCTAGGTATGAGTCTTTATTGGATAAATATTTTCTTTATTCGAAATTATTACAGCCCATAAAATCGCAAAGGAAGGCCTTGGATTCAAAGTTCGAATTCCCAGGGATTCGAACTTGAACACGAAGTCTTGAAACCTTGATTCCATTGAGGATTCTAGATATAGCTTGAGTCTTGTACAGATTTGTCTCTATGTAGTGGTTCTCTAATTTCCAAGTGCTTCTCCAATGACACTATATTAGAGATGGTGGAATATCTAATGATTCTCTTATACTCACTCTTTATCTTGTGTTTACCATATAGATTATAATTGTTTTCGATGTTAATGCAACCGTACCCCTTTATCAAATAAGAAGTAACGAGCGATATGGAGGGGAATGAATGGGTCAATGAAACTATGAAAAATATCAAGGTATTTTGTCCAATTGGCTTGAATATGAGCTGCAAATCAATAATTTATTTATTTCCTACAATCTATTGTATTTTTAAATTTCAATCAATGATATGTTCTGAATAGTGGTATCTTTTACCATTTGATATATTATGGATATATTCTCAGGTCAGTATTCTTTATTAGCTAACACCTAAGTTACTCGGTTCATGTTTGTTTTCAAGTTCAAATTCAGTGACACTCAAAAGTTGTGTAAACTAAATCAAAACAGAAATAACCCCAATTACGAAAGGCATACATTAGTTTCAACTTTTGACACTTATGACTTGAAATGTTACTACAAGTGTCTTTGATCACATGTGATCATGCCTATTGTGTAAGATATTTGTTTATAATATCTTTACTTTAGTTTCTAGAAAATGTGTCTTTGAGTCTACTTTGCATCTAGTCTAGATTCTTAGACATTCTTTGGATTTAAAGTGGTTCAAGGATAGGTAGTTGTCTTGGATTAGAGAGACTAAACACTTGAAGCTCATGCCCACAGGAGTGTT
Source organism: Pseudotsuga menziesii (assembly GCA_001517045.1). Classification (NCBI taxonomy): domain Eukaryota; kingdom Viridiplantae; phylum Streptophyta; class Pinopsida; order Pinales; family Pinaceae; genus Pseudotsuga; species Pseudotsuga menziesii. Next base: position 40,638 of record LPNX010344810.1, on the reverse strand, counting down.
TTGTCTTGCATGCTAGATTCAATTTAGTAAATTGTTGTGTAGGCCCAATGGATAAGGAACTAATATCCCTGTCTACACCTCCTTCTTATTTCTTTTCTCATTTACACTGATTATGTGATGGTTTTATTACATAATCACCTTGTGTATTCCTGTCAAAACCCCCATGGTATTACTTTAGGGAAACCCCCTTTAGAGTTGGCATGAACCAGGATGAAGCCTAAGGGAGAATGGTGAGGTGACAATGGCCACTTGCCTGAGTTATAGAGTTTGTTGTAGGTTTCGCTCTTCCTTGCAACTATAAAACCCCTACAAATTTTCAGCTAACATAAGGTTTTAATTTTAGAAAGGTTTAACAATACAGGACTTCTCCCACATAATCATTTGGACACTTGGAGAAGAAATCCAACAGTCTCACTCTATCTGAGTGGCTTCAAACACCAATTTCTCAAGCATACCCAGCATCTAATCCTATTCTCAACAGTCGGAAGACCAACCACTGCAAACTGTAGTAAAACAACACTTCACAGCTCTGTGAAGGAGGTGAAGACAATAGGGTGACAACCTGAAATGACAAGGTGATCACAACCCAGGTTAAACATGATGTTTCAGAGTTTTTCTTGGCCCTAGCATGGCCAAAACAACTCAGCAATAACCCAACAAGGTACTTGCATACACAACAACCCAAAACCAGGGTAAGTCAATAGTAGCCCCAATCATATAAGGAATCGGGGATAGCATTACACAGTCTACAAAAAGGGAAAGAAGCCAGATTCCCAACACTAATCCCACAGCACACGATCCTTCATGCAATCGCTGGAGAAAATTATACAGACCAGAAAACGGAATAAGGAACAGACTCCCAATTTAGGCGTGAGGGAAAGAGACACAACCGATAGTCACAGTTCAATGTTGAACCACAGGGAAAAACCACAAGAATTTTCAAAAAATGCCACATTGTAAAGGAAAACACAGTCAACAATGCATGGAGGAGACTGCAACCAACATTCAGTGAGGGAACCGCCGTAGTCTTCAGCTCCCGATCCACTATGAAACATGGAAAAATACCCAGTCCAATAATTTGTGGAGGAAAGCAATCGGTTATCTACGTGGATGGAAGGAACACAAACACAGATCGGCAAATGCGTGGGAGAGGAAGTTGAACCCCCAAACAATGGAATGTGGATTATTTTAACTCAATCCATGTGTAGGTGAATGAACAACCATGATAAAGATAGGGGATAGGCCAAATGATGCATCGTGGAGAGAGTGTGAGCATAGTGGTTTCCTGCTAGCCCATAGCACCCCCCACTAACAACAAAAAGTAAGGTGGTCAACACATGGAAAACTCCCAATGCTCCCCACAGATCAGACAAGCCCCCTTTAACCTTAGGAATCATACCCATTTCATTTAACATTGCACCATCATAGCTGGCTGTAGGTTTATTTTAAATTGATGTGCATACTTACATCATGCCAAAACTATAGTGTGATGGATAGCACGATGTACGATTGACAACGATCCCTATTATCGAAACATAACACAACCGAATCAATGGTGGGGATTTTTCCTTTATCTCCACACCACAATTTATTACAATATATACATCATGTACCTTTTAATGCAAATAGGGTCAAAACTGGGGCATTACAATCCCCTCCCCTTTGGAATAACATCATTCTCAGTGTTCCAATACATAGGAATACATATACAATTTGCACATCAAATTTTCAAAATTTTGCAGATCTATCCCATGTTCTGTTATTTACTTTGAAAGGATAGGACCAAGCCCCTTGGCTTCCATGTACTTCTCTTGTTGGTTCTCAGCTCTTGGATTATCCCGAAGTCTAGGAACTTTGTGGCCACTACCCTCTTTATGTTCCCTCGTTGGGTAGTCCCAGCGTAAGTGATTTCCTCTGCATTCCCAGCATTTTGTTGGTTGCCTCATCTTTCCCTACTCAATTTGGTTTGAGTCTTCATGCCTGGACCATTTCTTAGCAGATCGCTTCGATGAATGTTTCATCATTGGTACACTTCCCTTGCCTTTATGGATTGCTCCCAGAAGGCTTTTGACCTCCTTTTGCAAACCAATAGAGTCTTGCAAAATCTAGTGGTTCATCTCATTCTGTCTTTTCTGTATCTTGAGCATCTCTCCAAGATTCTCTAGGGTCATGGCAATCATTTGGAGGAGACTTCAAGCCAAGTCCAACAACTTTTGGTCTACTGCCATGATCAATGTGCACCACTGGATTTCACCATTCATGTCCATTCTTGGGCGGGGAATTAACCATTTCAGCATTTACAATTTACTTTAAGCAAATACACACATTCTATTTTCAGTCATACATGCATTCAACAACCTTTTGTTTTCTCAATGCATAAATGTGTGTGTGTGTGTGTGTGTGTGTGTATATATATATATATATATATATATATACTCAAAAGGCAAGAGAGAGCAACAAGAGTTTTTTTTTCCTCTTTGTTTTGTTCCATCCTAGAACCCACACCACCACTGCGGCTTTTCATGCTCTCGGCCTCTTTCACTTCACCATGAATGCTGGACCAATCCCTCTTGGTCATGACACTTAGTGTCTCCGGTGTATTTCAGACCTCTCAACCATGGAGCCTCCCCACATGGTTTGTCTTGGCTGCTAGGAACTTCATAGTCTCACTAGCACCTTTTTCATTACTGCACATTTTGAGCTCTTCAAGATAGTCACATGTCCACATGCACCCCTAGGATGCTCTCACAGTATTTGCTTCCAACAATACCTATATTTAGACATTAAATAAATTCACATGTTTAGTTTATTCCCATCAGTTTTTATCTCTTAAACAAGATATTAAAACATCATAACCAAAATAATCTACACATGCATATTCATAAGCAAGAATTGCAAAGTAATCCAATACTTATCTGTATTGTGCATTTCCTCGTTGGTCCACAGGATCTTGCTTCGCTTTTCAAGCCTGGGGATCGCCTATGGACTTGGATGTTAGGTTAGCATGCAGGCTGCTTCACAACATCCTTTTAGCTATATATCAGGCACATTCAAGACAACCTTCAGTTGGGTTTATCAAACAGTCAACAAATTGCATCTACTTATATCAACAATACACTTATATCAACAACTAATCATCAGCCAAGCCAACACCATTGGGTTTATCAGGCCATAAAAAATAACACATGCACTTATATCGACCATTTCTAGGTTTTGTTTCCAGTCGTGAGCTCTAATGCCACTACCACATATCACACAAGAGACCATTCCCTTCTCTGAGTTGATAGTCCCTCAAAAATGTCTCCTTTTTCTGTGCCCTTTAGATAGACCACTCCCTTCTCTGAGTTGACAGTCCCTCAGGAATGTCTCCTTCTCTAAGCTCTTTAGTAGAAGGTAGGATGAGCTCAAGCCTTTGTCCATTTAGTGTACAATACCAAGCTACATTTGTTTAGCCTGACAACACAAGCAATGTAAGCATATTCGTTAGCGTTATTTCTCCAAAATTGTAACCATATTTCACATCATTCACTATCAAGTATTGAGACACCAGGAGTGCTTCCACTCCCTAGGGTGTAATCAATATTGAAAATCCCTTACATGATCTGACATTGAGAAAGTGTGCACCCTTTTCCGGTGTGTGCCATGTATGCCCTATTCATACTCAAGTAGTCTGCCATAACGGAAACAAAATCAAAACATGCTCTGCATATTGAATTTAGCAATTTGACATGTGTATTCTTAGCTAGGGTCAGAGAACACTTATCCATTTGCTAAAGCAGTTTTCCTTCGTTAAGGAGGAATGGGGGGTCCCTTCTCTGAGTTGACAGTCCCTCGGTTTTCCATCCCAACTCCTCTTCTCATTTCATATCTTACTAACATCATCTATACCATCTCACTCATGTTTCTTACCAAACATGTAGTGCAGATGAGACATTTCTAAAATGTCCAATGGATTTTAACCCAAAACCCATTGCAAGATAAGGGAAAACCTTCCCATGAAGCTTGGCTCCTGTAGGCCAGCACACATGATCTTCATGCAGTGTGTACCCCTGGCACATTTATCAAATAGCCAAACAGTCAATCATTATATGATAATACAATCCAAATTTGATTGTTCAATAACCAAGCAATAACATTATTAATTAAATTCAATGAGAATTTGCAACTCTGTTTACTACAGAAATTGATTTGCTTGGCAATGAGGTGTGGTTCTCTTGTAAGCAACACCATTATGCCCATTATAATTCTATACTTTATAACATGAACACTCACTTTCATTGTGCCCTCCTAACACAATTCTATGCAAGCCAATAGTGATTAGTAGTTGTTAGCAATTTCTCAAACCCGAAATTCACAAATTCAAATTTGACAACTCATTATACATATAAACTAGTTTCATGGCCATGAGACTCTTCTCATGAGGTTTGGCTCTTTCACATGGTATATTTCCAGCATTTTTCATGGTCTTACTCTCATTTCCATGCTCCAAACAGTCTAGCTGAAACCTAAACTTCAATCAGGAAAAAACTTGGTAAGCCTTGATGCATATAACCTTTTCATTGCTGCAACAATCACTAAAGAATTTTCAGAATTTATAAAATTCCAATACTTCCAGCTATTAATCGCATCAATATTAGCAAAAATTATTTACTTCATGCAATCATTATCATAATTTAGATTATAGGGTACACTCACATCATTCATGTAATTTAAATGAAACATTTAAATACTCCTTCACAAGCGTATCATTTGTACCACCTTGCCCTTCCATAGATCATTTCTGGTAGCTAGTCGATCATGGCTACTTTTTCATGCACTTACTATCATACATTCATAACAACTTTTGAAATGGTTCCATAATTGTCATCAATTCATCATTTCAGCCATTAGTTATTCATAATATCACATGTGCTATCTTAATGCATCACAACATTTGCACCCATACTTAGGTAATCATTTACTCGCACCCTTCATATGCATTCATTCAATGCATAACTACAAGATGTATGAAATATTTTAATGCATATCCACTCAATTATATCTTGCATTGATTCATGAATACTATGCACTCAAACATACCATGCATGGCCTAACCATGACTACTTCATATAGGATGCATTACTATAATCACGATCATCAGTGCTTACTTTCTTCAGGCTACTAAGATCATAGCCACATAATACATGCATAACATATTTCTATATGAAGATAGTATAACATTCAAATATCCACATGGTATGAGATCTCTTACCTTTACCACTCTAGGCAATTGTCATAATTAAACTCTTACCTTCATGGGTCCTACTTACACCCTTGACATTACCATTTTTGTTGGTCCTTTGCAGGAGATTGCAGAATTTGCTCACCAAATTTTGATTCTGGACTTGTTGCCTTATCCCTTTCTCCGTAGTGTTGCTAGTCACATTTGTCAGCATCAGCGACATATTCATCCATGTTCATGTTGTCATTGTTTTTTTTTCCCACTAATTCCAAAATCAATGCAATTATCATCATTAGTGGTTCATTATAAACGTATAATCCTCACTATTTTTACCAGCATGTAATATCCTATGCATGCAAGGCATATCCTCATACATTTCATGTATAAAACTTATAAAATGTATTAATAATCAACAAGGAAACTTGAATTTTTATGTCCCTCATCCTTGCATGGAATTCCTCTTCCACACAACATCTGATTTGATTGCATGGTCTTGCTACCTCTAGGCATGCAATTTCCTAGATTTGTCCATTTGACAGCAACACCTTTCTCTTTCAGAAAATCACTTAGTACTTTTCTGCTCCACACTTAGATTCTGGTGACTCTCCCTTGTTCCCTTAAAACTTATAAAATGTATTAATAATCAACAAGGAAACTTCCCTTTTTACGTCCCTCATCCTTGCATGGAAGTCCTCTTCCACACAACATCTGATTTGACTACATGGTCTTGCTACCTCTAGGCATACAATTTCCCAGATTTGTCCATTTGGCAGCAACACCTTTCTCTTTCAGAAAATCACTTAGCACTTTGCTGCTGCACACTTAGATTATGGTGACTCTCCCTTGTTCCCTGTTGGATAAGATTTCCAACGCATATCCAAATGCTTCATTCTGACCCCGGGTGTGAAAATCACATCATTTCAAAAATGATGGAAAAACACACCATTGAATGTTGGGTCTGAAATGCAAACTCAAGCCACCTAGGGCTTTCTTCCTTTTTCTAGTCCTGAAACTGTTGAGAACCCCAATGAGAAATTCACTACAAATCCCACTAGAGCACTAGCTGGAACTGCTAAAAATTCCACTGGAAAACCCAATTTTCTTTCTCCCTATCGGTCCCCTTCCCAACTAAGTTTTCAATGCTTCGATGGTTAAAATGCCTAGTTCATCGGTGGTTTGTTCCTTTATTTTTCTCCGGCATTTCAACGGGAAAAAGAACTAGACTTCCAATTTGAATCGATGAGAAAACCGACTATTCATCGGGTCCTCTCCTTACTAATCTTCCGATGTTTTGACGGGTGAAACCTCTAATTTATTCTGCTGTATCAGCGAGTTGGTCTTCTACTGTTTCGACTTTTATCGGTGATTCCTTCATCTATTTTCATTCATAGTATCGGGTCTATAATCATCTATTGCACTGAACTTTATCAGTGATAGCATAGACTAACCTGTTGCGTCAGCGACCAAGTGCCCTATGCATCGGGCGGTTAGCCCCTTCAGCTTTCACAACGACGGCCCATAATCAAACTATATCTTCCACAACTCATGACTTTGTTGGCGGTCGAAGCGACTAGGATTTTGTGGCATCGATGCTTGATCAACATCGGGTGATTAGTTCTTTATATGGCTACAACGTCGGCCCACGATCTCTCTATGCTTTCCATAGCCACAAGTCTATCGACGGTCGAAACAATGTCCATTAGTGGATTAGTCTACTAATCAGCTGTAACAAAAGATGTTCGATCAACTAAATTTATACGACGTAGCTCATTGGAAACTAAATCACCTAATCATCGGTGATGTTATCAACTAACCATCATCGATGGCCGATGATTCTACGACTTAGAAAAAAATTTGAAATTTTTCTCTTTAGTCTTCTTTTCCACCGCTTCATCGGCTTAACTGTCTCTTATTCTCTACCGATGAAAATACTTCCTCTACCTTCTGTCGATTTTATCAGCTCCATCTCCCCTATCCTTCATCGATCAAAGCAACTGCTTGTTGTCGACGTAGTTATCGAAACCATAATTCACTAACACCTTGACATCGGCGAGTGGAAGACTAATGTATCGGCATAATAGTTCACTTAACAGCCGCAACAGTGGCTCATCATCTTTGATATTTTTCCAATCAGTGACCCAATATACTAATGATTTATTATTGGCGAATAGAAGAATAACCTGATCAGCATCGACGGTCAAAACTTTTCCCGTCGGAAGACTAGTGCTCTAGGCTTCCGCAACGGTGAGCGCACAAACCACTATCGTCTTTCGATGGCCGATGATTTTGGGCCTTAGAGAAAAAAATTTATTCTTCTTTACTAGGTCGGTTGTCGGAATATCTTCCTCCGCGACATCGGCGGTCACAGGATCTATCCGTTGGAAGGATAGTCCTCTATCTATCCATAATGGTGGCGCAGGATCATCTAATTCATTCTGATTTTCATCGGCGATCTGCACAGCTAACATTCTCCTATGGCCGACAAAGTCAACACTTAGAAATTTTTTGAAAATACTATGCCATCGACGGTCAAAGGATTTATCTATTTGAAGGATAGTTGTCTAGCCATCCGGAATGGCGGTGCTCAGCTAGCGAAGAATCAGCGATCCATCTGTCTAAGTGTTCCAATGTGCCAACGGCCAAAACACTTAGAAAATTCTCTGAATTTTCCTCCTCTTTCTCCCACTGCATTGGCCATTGGATCAACTATCCATTGGGTGGCCTTCCTACTTTATTATCCATGCATGACTTGGATTCATTATTTCACCAGCACACTCCACCAACATTGACAATAGGTTTTGTGACAGTTTGGGCTGAGTTGGAGCTTCATTGGTTCACCTCAGGGGAATAGAGGTAAAATATTTCCATGACACATGTACACTCCCAATTGGATTCATAAGTCTCACAAATTATTCCTAATCTAATATATCTATGATATAAACACATTCATATGTTAGAAAGTTAAAGAATATCCACTTTCTATTCACATGCGTATGTAAATTTTGTTACTCTTCCAAGCTTTCTGCTAGTTTTTGCAAAGTAATTCGAATTGTGAGAGTCTCTTGTGCTCCTATATCCAGCTATGAGTCATTCTAAAAGTGTTAGGGATATCCATGTGTATCATGTGTTTCACCTCCTCCCCTTCTTGATGCCATGTGATATGCATTAGCAGAGTGCATTCATTGGTATATCCACTCCACTCCTCTAAATGTCATCAATTGTCCTTCACAAATGCATTGTCCTCCATCAACACCCATGTTGGCCATAAGATTAACCACTTTTTTGGCCTCTCTTTTGACATGGCTGAAATTCTAAGGGAATTCATTAGAGAGAAGGGCCACAATATTTTCCAACCGACCTAGAATGCGGTAGGTAGATGCAACCTTATCGACTATTTTCTCATTGCAATTTTTTTTTTCCCATCTAAGTGATGATCCTAGAATATCCCTCTATCATCGTCGAAATCCATCCAAACCCGAAAACTATCTTCACCCCTTGCAGAATCCATTCACTCTTCACTGCATTGTTCGAATCTATTCCAATGAAGCCATAGAATACATAAAGAATTGATTCCGTTGAATCACGACAAACACCTCCAAACCCCACCGGACGAGGGTTTCCCTTTGATGAACCATCAAAATTGAGTTTAAAGGTTTCTCCTGGGGGTTGATACCAGGAATTCATATTAGCCAGTGGGAGAGCCTATACAATATTATGTCCCCCCCAAAATCCTCTTTTCTAATTGCCACCTCACGACGATCCTAGTATAATTATCTCTTAACTCCTAGTCCTTATCCATCCATTTGTTATTTCTCACTATCTCCTTAATATAGCGAGTTAGTATTTCCAAACTTTCTCTTCAATCGATTTCTTTACTTGGAATATCATGCGATTCCTTTCCTTCTATATCACACAAACTAGGAAGCATGAAAAAATATACCACAACATTTTGAGGATGGGGTTCGGGAATGCTTCCAGGTTCCAATTATTGATCGACTGACCGAGCGGGCCTTTGACCTTGTTTGATCAACAAAAAATAACCTCTCCCTAGTCCTAAACTGATGACATAAAGGGGCACCCATCTAACAAGTGGTTCATAGTATCTTATTTCCTGTTTCCTAAAGAACATTGCGAAGGACCCACAAAACCTCTTTTTCTTAAGTTTTCCCCAATCAATATTCTCCTCTGCATGACCAACAATATGAAGCTATCGAATTTTTTCCAAGGGTTCATTGCGAATATTTTTTTCTAAGTATCTCTAGGGATATGCTTCAATAAGTAAAGATGCCATATGCCTCCTTTCTACTAAAAACTCCTTTTGGCGAATACCCCCATCACAACTAGTCCTTTACCTCATTCCTTTGAATGCACCGCTCTTGGATAATGTCCTAAACCTCCTAAGTTTCCTCAGAAGGAGTAAGACACGACCACCAATCCTTGGCCTTTCAAATTTTGGAAGTCCCCATCACTCACCACCTTAGAGAAATATTGATAAACTTTTATCATCCCTCATCCTCTACCTCTTTCCCTTAACATCTTCCACCTAAGGTTGTATGATAGCTTAGGGAGGTGATTCCAAGAATCATCCCAGAAGTTTTTTGTGTGCCCAAATCTTATTTTCTAGAAGTAGTGTTCCCAAAAAGACATCTTGTTCATTGGGAAGAAGTCCAAATATGCGATCCCACTTTGGGGAGCATCCATGGAGCTGGGTTACACTTTTTGGCAAGGCGCTTTTGGAAAAAACAAAAAAACGTACCTCGATCGAGCAATTTTTAAACCCTCGATCAAGGTCATAACACCTCGAATGAGGGCTTAACAAAACCTTGATATAGGTTTTAAGAATGCCTCGATCTAGGTTTTAAGACCACGATCTAGGTTTTAGAGAAACCTCAATCTAGGTTTTAAAAAAACCTCAATCTAGGTTTTAATGTCATGATCTAGGTTTTAAGAAAACCAGGCTACAATCGAGGTTCTTTAGAAAAACTTTTATAAAAAGAAGTTTAAATGGTAGCTCGATCGAGGGTTTAATAAAACCTCGATCGAGCTTATTTAAAAACCTTTATCGAGGGACGTTAATACTTTGATTGAGCTAATACCTCGATCAAGGGTCTAAAAAACAGAGAATTACCCCTCTTATAGGAAAATCAATGTTTCTCTGTGTCTTGTAGGGGTGTAAATCCTGTCATTCGTGGCACACAACTGAGCGGAGTTCATACAGATAGGTTCATCACATAATCCTCTATCCATTGAGATATCATGCATTCATTTTGGAATTCATATGGTTTTTTTGATTAGTTCTAAAACTTACACTTGGAAAACCAAACAATAACTTCGAAGCAGCTCAAAGAAAAATCTGCACGGTAAAATATACACATCCAAAAATTTCTTAAAAATGGGCAGCCCACACATCGACGTGTCCTCTTCAAAAGGGTATCTTTGGTTTTTCAATTTTTGAAAACAGTGAAAAAAAACCTGGGATGGACACACATGTGTATAAAATTATGTTGAAATCAGATGTGGTCACTTTCAAAAAATAATAAATAATTGTATATTGCGAAATTAATTAACAAAAAAATATGTAGACCATAGTACATTTTGTGTAGATCATGCTCATATATATATATATATATATATATATTAAATTATTAATGTAATATTGAATTATTGGGGAGGGACACGAGCCACTTATTAACTTCTTCAAATTTTTAAGTTTGCATAGTTTATTAAATGAAAAATTGCACACATTAAATGACATTGGAATATTTTTTTTAAATATCATTGGGAAGCCAACATAATATTCTACAATTTGTTTTCTTACTGTAAGTCGAAATTCACATGGAATATATGTGTTTCGAGGGATTCTATCTATCACATGAGTAAGAAATCAGGTTTTCATCACCAAATTTGGACAAAAAGTGTTACCCACCTTCATAGAATCAATCTCTGTCTTCCCTTAAATGAACTAAATTGTAGCCAGATCAACCCTAGGCATGCTTCATATGCAAATATTTTTCCATGGTTCATTCATGTAGATGTACCATTTCCACCAAATCTTGGCCTCAAGCACGTTGTTTATCTTCTTAGGATCACGAAGACCCAACCCTCCCCTATCCTTAGGATGGCATAATTTGTTCAAGATAATGAGCACTAATTCAGACTTATCTAGGATACCACCCCAAAGAAACACATGTTTTATATTTTGTGTTTATCTAAGGAATGACTTAGGACCCGCAAATACCAAAAATAAGTATATAGGCATGGCCTAGAGAACAATCTTAACAAGAATCAATCTACCCATTAAATTTGAGGGCTTGTAGACCCACCTTGATAACTTCTTCCTCATCCACTCTAGGATATACTGCTACGACACTTTATTGATCGTCCCCTCCACTAGATGATATATGAGGTATTTTGACAGTAGGGTTCCCGCCGAGAATCCAAGGATATGGTTGATGTTTCTCTGAGTCACCCTTGGAGTGTCAAAGAAAAAATATGATATTTTTTCTTGGTTAATGTCCAACCTAGAGGCTTTGGAAAATATTGTCAAACATTTCTTTAAGGATCATGCCTCTGGGTCTGAAGGGTGGCACATGAGCATGGTATCATCAAAAAACTACTAATGAGTGTAATTATCTATGCCATTGTGAAGGTTTAAACCATGGATTTCACCTTTGGCTATTTGAGTCTTGATTAGGCTACTTAGGCCATCCACCATGATGATGAAGAGAAACAGAGAGAGGTGATCCCCTTGTCAAATAAATATCGATGGATTCATCATGTGAGAGGGAGGGACATTCAACATAATAGAGAAGAAGGTAGAGGAAACCATATTCCTAACCCATTGAATCCAATCTCTAGCAAAGCAAAATGAATCCAAGACTTATCTAATGTACTACTAGCTCAATTTGTCATAGGAGTTTTCAATGTCAAGTTTTATGATCATCCCTTCCTTTTGGTTACTTTCAGGAAATAAATTCCCTCATGGACCAAATTAATGCCATATAGTATTTGTCTACCTTACATGAACATAGATCTCTCTAGGACAATCAGAAGAGGAAGTATTGGTTTTAGTCTATTAGCTACAGATTTGGAAATTATCTTATAAATGACATTGCACAAGGCTATGGGTCCGAATTTACAAGGCCCATCCACTCCTTCTAAATTGGGGATGAGTTTCGGTAAGGTCACATTGAAATCCCTTAGAACCCCTTGACATTGGCCCAACTCTACAACAATTTGTCGAACTTTTTTTTCTATGAGGTCCCATGAGTAATGGAAAAATTGGAGGTGAAACCATATGGTCTAGGGGCATTTTCCAAGGTCATCTGCTGCATTTCCTCTTCCATCCATTGAATCTCTATTGGTTTGAGAAAAATATCATTATGTTCCTAAGAGATCACCACCTGGAGGTGTTGAGTTATTTTTGAAATTTTTTGTCTTCTATCCACTCTGTCCTTCATCATGACATGTTTGAAGTGGTTAACCAGATCCTCTTCTATCCATTATATGGTTTCATCTTACCTCCCATCAATATCCCTTAGTTTGTGGATCTTTGATCGATGCATGTTTTGAAATACCATGTTATTGCAGTATGCGCACTTGCTCATTTCTCCTTTATTCTTCTTCTTCTGGTAGTTCTTCTTGGAACCTTGTGGCTCCGAAAATTTGTTCTTGTCTCTCTTTTGCTCAGGTGGCTTTTTAGCTTTCTTTTTGCTTTTTGAATACACCTTCGAATCTCTAGCAACTAGTGCTTGTTCTTGGGATGGTTTGATGGTGCCCATCATCACTAGCTGGTCTTGTTCTTGTGTGAGAGATTCCATGAAATCTGCAAGGCTAGGCATCTTCTAGGTTTGAGTTGTCAGTTTTGTGGCATAGAAGGTTGAAAAAAACACTGAATAGTCAGGGCCAAGCTTCGAGAGTATGGCCAATACCAGCTGATCATCATTCTTTTCGATCCCACACTGTTTCAGCTGCAAAACTAGTGCTTTGAACTTGGAGAAATAGAGTTGCAGAGATTCAAAGCTATTGGGACTCAGGGAAATCAACTCATTTTCAATTTGATGTCCCCTCATCTCATCTGTCTTACCAAAAATATCAGTAATATTCTCCCATACTTCATTCGGTGATGTCAATCCATCAAGATGGAAAAGGAGGTGTCTGGAAATACTCAGACACAGGAGACTATAGGCCTCATCCCTCCTATTGTGCCATTTTATCTTCTCTGCAGCTGCATTGGGCTCTGCTTCTGTTGCCATAGTCACCCTGTAGAGGCCTTTTTCTCTCAACAGTATCTCCATCTATGCTTTCCATTCAAATAAATTGAAGTGAGTCAAGATGATCTTCTGAGATTGATCCATAGCTAAAAATCTGTCCCGGTTGTTAGTAGAAGGCTCCCAGTCACTGATGTCAAACCTGCAAAACAATTTTGGAAGAGAGAAAAAATCTACAGTGGCTCTGATACCATGTGGAAATTGAACCTAGTGATATATTAATTTTACTCACAACAATTAACAATTGATCATGCAAAATCACTCACAAAAGAGACTGAAATTGGAGCTGAACACTAAACTGTATTAACTCACTGTACAATAGCCAACCCTATAACATAATATGTTGCTTCATTAAGTAATTACAAAAGGGATTTGAATGCATGAGGAGCAATTTGAATCTAGCATAAAGCAGGCTTACCAAAAATAAGCAAATCCCCCATAGGTGCAAAAAGTTGATCCCAAATCAGTCATGGAGCTCACGAATTGGAAAAATCACTTAGGCAAGCTAAAGAGTGATGGAATGAAAAATCATACATGCTTTTCCAAGGAGAAAAGAGTGGAGGATGAAGAGGACAAAAAACTAGTTCACCTCACCTAGTCTAGCCTTTCCATTTGCCTTAAAACACTGAAAAAGTAGGCAATAAAGCAGAAAAAGCAGAAGGGTGCCTAGGAGGTCAGGACTAAAGCAGAATTGATTCCTTGAAGTTTCCCAAGTGCTACATGAGTCAAATAAGGCAATTTTGACCACTATGGATAGGTAAATGACAACTTGCATAAGGTGGGACACATGAACTAGGAAAATAAGACAAAAATAAATAAATTAATGTCTAAGGTAGTAAACTATGGGTTGATTATTCTAACACATGTAAAGATGAAGTAGCCAGTGAAATGCTAGAAATGCGGAGGACATCATTTGCGCCAGGACTTCCCAATGAGGGAACGTGCAGAGGGCAATAGCCGCAAAGTTCCTAGACTTCAGGATAAGCTAGAAGCTGAGAACCAACAAGACAAGTCTGTGGAAGTCGAGGGGCTTGGTTGTGAACGTTCAAAGTAGATGATTGAACGTGGGACAGATCTTCAAAGTTTTGAAATTTTGATGTGCAATTGTATATGTATTGTATATATGTAATGGAACACCGAGGACGGTGTTATTCCAAGGGGGAGGGGAACGTAACACCCTATTTTTGACCCTGTTTTCATGATGTATATATTGTAATTAATCGTGGTGAGGAGCTAAAGGCAAAATCCCCACCATCAATTTGGTTGTGAATGTTTCGGCAATAGGGATAGTTGTCGATGGTATGTCATGCTAGTTGGCACACTATAATGTGGCATCATGTAAATACGCACATCAAATAAAATAAACCACAACCAGCTACGACAGTGCAACGTTGAATGAAAAGGGCATGATTCCAAAGGATAAGGGGTGGGGGATGTCAAACCTTGGTCTATGGGGGGAAACCGATGTGTTGCCACCTTGTTTTGTTTTTCCATCTTCCCTTGTCAACCTCTTTATTGTTTTGTTTTTGTTGGTTGAGGTAGTTATTGCTGAGTGGTGGTGGGTGTGGAAGGACTGTCCATCCTTGCCCACGTGCCCACTCCACTAGCAGATCCTTCCTCTTGACGTCGCATGGGGGCAGAGGAAGCATTCACTCTCCCCACTCTTCCACGACTCTTCCCTCCCACGTTTTCCAACCTTCACAATTCTTCCATTTGGGTCTGTTGATTCGCGCGCATATGGAAGTTGTTTCTCCTCATGCACAGGCTGGGATCCTCACAGAGAGAGACATTCTATATTCTTCTCATGCACGGGAGTTCTGTGTTGGTTTTCCTCACGCAGGGAATGGGTGAAATCGGGGCTGTCACTCAGGATTTTCGGGTGCAAGAGCCATTTCTACACTCAGGGACTGTGTGTAAGTTCCTTACGGATTTGTGACCCGTGCCTATGTTTTCCTTTGCATTTTGGGGTCTGGTGCAATTTGCTCTCATGCACAGACCGTTAGAGTCGTTTTCCCATGTTGTGAGTTGTGCTCACTGAATTACGTTGTGGGATTGTTGTCTTCCCCACATTGTGGTTGGTCGTTGACTTCCACATCTGTTTCCCATGGCTATGTTGGGATTGCTGTTTATTATCCATTGTAGACTGTGGTTGGTTGCCATCATTCAGTGAGGGGTTTTGGTTGTTGATGCACCCTGGTTTTGGGTTGCTGTTGAGTTTTTTTGGCCATGCTAGGGCCAAGAGCAAATCCGCGTCACCTTGTGGCTTGAGCTGTGGTTCATATTTGGGTTGGGGACTGTCCTCGGTTGTCTTTACCTTCATCACAGAGCGGTGAACCTCTTGTTTTGCTACGGGTGTGCAGTGGTGGGTCCTTGGATTGTGCTGGCTTGGCCGGTTTGTTGATGGCCTGATAAACCCAGCTGTGTTGGTTGGATGATTGTGTCCCTTGGCTATGTGTAAGCCTGCAACGACCCTTATCCTTGGAGGAATCATGCCCAGCTTGGGGGTCGCAGCGTTGCTGAGAGATTGATGAGCACGCTAGCCTATGGTTGGGTGGAACATTGCAGCGACGTAGCTGGTTGCGGGGTGAATTCTTTAGCAAAAGATAATTATTGTTGCTATTTCATTTCTGAAATTAATCTACTGCTTCATGAATCATGATGAGCATGTGAATTTTGGAATTGTATGAATGCATATGTTTGCTTCTACTGAATGTTTTGAGGAATTATGCATCTGTGTATGCTTGTATGTTTGGCATTCCTGTTATGTATCATGTTAATTTCTTAATTTCAGCATTGATTTATCCTTGTTTATGTTCATGGGGTTGTTTGCCCGTTTGGATTGAGGTGTTGGTCGAGTCCTCTTCACCGGTCGGAGGGTCGGGGATGTGACACTGGAGGTGTTGAGTTATTTTTGAAAAATTTTGTCTTCTATCCACTCTGTCCTTTGTCATGACATGTTTGAAGTGGTTAACCAGATCCTCTTCTATCCATTATATGGTTTCAGCTGACCTCCCATCAATATCCCTCAGTTTGTGGATCTTTGATCGATGCATGTTTTGAATTACCAAGTTATTGAATAATTTTGTGTTACAATCCCATTCCTGAATCCATTGGTTCCTAGACCTTTGATTCCTATACATCTCCTCCTTCCTTTATTTCAAGGATATATAAGATAGTAGGTATTCTTCCTTTTGTTTGAGATACTCTCCATAGAAATCATTCATCCCCCTCCTTTAGATAACCTCCAACTGTGATATTAATATTTTCTTATCCTGAATTATGTTTTGAAAGTCTTATTTATTCCAAGTACGAAACCTATATTTTAGGGCCTTCAATTTTTGTTGGAATTGATACACCCCTGATCTTGTGGGAGGTAAAAATTCCTTCCACCTTTGTTGAACTAATGCTTTAAAATATTTATGTTCAAGATAGAATTTCCCAAATTTGAACACTTTCCTAGTTTCCTATTGTGTATGTCCGACCTGTCGCACTACAGACAAATTGGCCAATGATCTGATCCTACTGCCAGAAGGACACTGGAAGAAAACTCTCCTTCTTCCTTAGCTATGTCATTCGATACCAAGAATATATCCAATATTGATGCTAGATGATACTCTCCTCCATGTTTATTATTCCATATGAACCATGCATTTCTTGTATGTAAGTCAAGAAACTAATTTCCCTCTATAAAATCCCTAAAGGATTCCTGGAATATGTCAATATTCTTTCTCCTCCCTCTCCTTTTCATGCAGGGAGGAGATAAGGTTGAAATACCCTCCCATTATCCGTAGGATGTTGTGCATTCATCCACTGACCTAGCGTAGGAATTTGAGGAAAGAATATTTATGTGCAAATGATATCAGGCCATAGATATTAGTTACAATTCATTTGGCTCCAGAATCTACGATAAAAAAATCTGTCGCAAGGAGAAACCAACCACCCAAGTATTTGATGAACTTACCACTTGTGGACACCAAAGGATCGCTAACCCTCCCACTTCACCATTGGCATATATTTCTATTTCTTACATCCTTTCCATATCCTTTTCCTACTTCTTCTAGGGTTTATGACTTACACTTTATCTTTTGGATAGATAGAACAAACAACTTCTCAAATTTATTATTCTTTGCTAGTACTTTAATCTTCCTAGGGTGGTTTCAACCTCGAATATTCCATGATATTATTTTCATTGATTCACTCTTTTTTACTTCAGTGAAAGCTACCACAATAGTGGGATATTGATCAGATTCAATGAGATTGACACATATTTCCTCTATCCTCTTCTTGTTCATCTTCCTCCCTCTCCTTGGGTCCTCCTCATCTTGCTTTCTCTTGTTCCCCTTCTGGGGCTCTGTGGCTACCCAAAGTTGTTGATTGAAATTTTTTCTATTAATGGCTTACTGAAGAAACTATAGTTGACACCCATATACATACCCTTTCCCTTTTTTCTCACATTCTTTCTCTATTTTATCTAGATCTACCTCTCGCAGATCCATATCCTCAACCCCCTATTCCTCCATTTCTTCTTCCTGATCATCTTGACCCACCCGTTCCACCCTTTTGGGAACCACCAAGCTAGGATGGGGTTCTTTGATCTCCTCCTTATTGCGAGGGTTCTGCTTCTCTTCACTCTCACTAAAGGCATCAAATATGTTACTAGAATTTGACTTCCCCCATTTTGATGCTCTTCCCTTTTGTAACGTAGGACCATATCAAGGAGTTCTTCTTCTACTCCGAAATTGGGTGAATGCCTTTGTATCCTCCATCTTCTCCTGCATCTGGGTTTTGGCTGGTGGCTGTTGGCTATTCTTTGATAAATTATTGTTAAGGTGCCCATATTCATGGAACTATCTACACTTGAATGGGATGTATTCATAATCAATCAATTGCTACCATTATTCATCTTCCTAGTTTAGTTTGATGGCTTCCAACATCTCCTTTGAAAGATCCATGTAGACAGAGATTAGAGCAAAATTTGTGTACCACTATTGTTTGGTCTGTTATGATACTTTCAAAAAATCTCCCAAAATATTCTCGATATCTTGTAGAATTTTTCAGTCCCAGTATTCATAAGGAAGAGAGTACAATAATATCCAAAAATGGGATACCCTCCTATCTTCTTGCTCAAGGTTAAATCTTTCTTTCCAGGGTCACGTGTAGAAGCCTGCTGAAAAGAAAAAATATGCCCCCCTTCTAAGATTTGATCTCGATCATCCTGATTGAATAATATTATGGTGAAAAAACCCTTGGATCCCATATACAAATCATAACTACCTTGAGGATTCCAGGACATATCCCAATAAATTTTCCTATTAGTTCTTTTTCCTTCGAGATCTCCACCCTTTCTCATAATTTGTCCGATCTGATCTAAAGAGAATAAATGACCTAGGAACATAGGAAACACCCACCAAAGTGACATTTGTTTCTCGAATGGAGATCCCATCCCCACCTCTGTCCCTGAACTCCCCTCATCCATACCCTGGATGCCTCTATCATTTATGGGCGACGACATACTGGAACTGCAAGTTAAGGAGGGGGGAAATCCGCCTCCCTAGTTTTCCATTGCATTGAATAGTCACCATCTACAAGAAGACCTCCACTCAAACCTACTTGTAATTGTCTCTTGTATATGAATATAGAGACGACCTAAACACTTTTATCCTCACAATGCCCCATTTCAACATGTTCCTTGAGCATTATTTTTGGTGCTCAGTTTTGGATTTTATTTTTATTTGTAGTTGTATTTTCATATTTTTTGATCTGACTGAGTCTTTATCTTTTGATCCTATCCTAATCAATGAGATCATGATATTTTAGATTTTTTTGTATATGTCAACAATAAGGATGATCTGTACTATGGATATTTGCCTCTATGGGATGGAGAATATGATTATTTGGATGCTAACGACATCTTCAAAACTGGAAAATTGAGTTAAGGGTTTTGTAGAAATTTTGATGATGTGATGACATGGCCTCAACATCATATATGTGTCAAAACTATGGCAGATAGATTTCGGCTCTTGAGATCATTGATTTCTATTAATAGAAAACTAATGAAGTGTTTTGGAGCTGGAGTGCTTTCCATTAAACACTTAGTTGTTCATTCTCTATAAATTGATTGAGTGCCATGTGGTTCAAAGGGTTCATATAATCAAGGTTAAGAGGCGGTATATTTGGGTGTGGTGCTAAAATGGAAAAGAAACTGAAATTCCTATAGACCCCACTCTGAAAAAACTCTTCATGATATTAGTAAAATATATTGGTATGGATATGGTCAATATCATCCCTTCAATAGATATGGTGGGTAGTTTGAGCTACCATATCATCAAGAGGGAGGCTATATTTAAATGGTTGAAGTCTACTTGGTAGCTAGTCCTTGGGTAATGTCCAAAATTAGTATCCTGATGAACACTTGGTTATAATTTAATTTTTGGGGGGAGGAGTACTTGGAAAAAATTATATCATAGTTGTGGATCATTGGTAGAACTTCATTGATGCTAAAAAATTTGTACCCAGGTTTTAACTCCTTTAAGGAAAACTTTTACAAATGACATGTTTCGATGATTCTTCTAGGTTTTCCCATAGAACTTTGGCCAAACAATGTTTTTATAGACATTATAAATACTATGGTAATTTATATTTTCTTTTAGGAAAACTCTTTGTTTCATGAATTCAAGTGTCTTGCTTGGATGTTAGTTGAGATTGACTTAAACATGGGACTTCCAGCTGATATAGAGATACACTCACGCAAGAAAAATTTCTCTCATTGTCTGCATTTATGGAAATTACCATTTTGTTGTCATTTTTGTAGACATATGGTACATTTGAAAAGGAACTATCCTAGTTTAACACAATATACTAAGGGGGACTACATTATTCAAGATAAATTGTTCCTTAGGTAAGGGAAGGAAATTGTCTCGCATGCTATGGTTAATTTTCATCTAGTTGGTTTCATAGGCTTGGTAATTCAAAAGAATGCTTCTCTATCACAATGATTGGATAACGCTTTTATGGGTAAGCTGAATTTATTATTCCCAAACTTTTCCAATTCTTTTTCTAAAAAATAAGTTGTTTTTGAAAAAATATGAAGACAAAATTATCAATGTTTCAACTTTGTGGGCGTTAAGGATGTAAATTTTATTCCATCAATTAAGGGTATTGAACATCCTTTTGTCCTTAGGTCGACCTTACTTCATGATGATAATTTTGATGTGATATATCATAGTTTTTTTTATGTTGTGGGTGAGGGTTTTGTATCCATTAACGAGGAACTATTTCCTTGTTCCTCATCTAGGGTTAATGCTTCTCATTTCCCTATATAGCTTGAAGTTTTGGTTAAGAATGGGTAGAATTATTATCCTTTTGGTCCTCCTCCAAATATTACACAAAGGGAATATGAATTAGGCCTTATTTAGATAATGCAACCTTTGACTCCCTATTATAAAGGGGTGTTACGAAAAAAACCTATACAATATTACTCAGTAAAAACACATGAATTTAATAAAGATATTAGTAGGACTCCTATACTTTTCAAAATGTGATGTAGAGTAGAAAATTAGGTGGCACCGAGAGGATACTGAAGGAAGGGGTTGTACATGATGTCCTATCTAAGCCATTGGTACCATCTCCACATCATAGTTTAGTTAAAGAAGAGGTTGTTGATTTGGATAATTTTCCTTCAATTGAGTCTACGCCCTTAGAGTAGATTTTCTCTTGGAAATTGGTTCCTTGTGAAGAAAATGTCTTTAAATATCCATGGAGTAGGATTCTCTCCAAAATATTTAGCTCTCAAAAGGTGGTTTGAGGTGTCTTTATCGAATGTTATCCTTCTACAAGAAATGGTGGTTCTTCACTATAAAGCAACAAAGGTATTTTTGAAGTTATTGTTTGAATGGGAGTGTCGTACTGTGGATGCAATTGGTCTAAATATCGGGTAATGCTATCAACATGGAATTGTAAAAGGGACTGTTTTAAGCATTTTTTACTTGCGTAGGAATTAGGTTGAAGAGGAAGTCTTAGAGACATGGATCACGGATAAAAATTTTAAATTTTTATAGGCCATATTTAGAGAGAAAGATTTTTGGGGAAGAGGCAATAGAAATTGGTTTATTAAGAGACCCAAATTTGATTGTGGGAAGGGACCAAAATCTCACTATTTATGATATGGAGGCTCGGGTTTTAAACTCTAGACATGATCCTTTGGTTGAATATTTGAGACATATGTTTCATATGTTGAATCTCATTGATGGTCTACCAATCTAAATGTACCACACCTATAGGAATGAAATGGTGATTCATTCAGGAATATCTAAACATATTGACAGGTTTTTCATTTCTATAAATTCAGTTGGTTTTATGGGGAGATTTAGGTACTTGACTTATAATTTTTGTTTATCAAATAAATCTCCTATAATACTGCAAACTAAAGTAAAATCAAGCAAGGTTAAATATACTCTTAAGTTTAAGCATTCGTGGTTACTGGAAGAGGACTTCTCCTCATTGGTATGAAATCAATGGGAATATTTATCATATCCCATGGAAAGATAATATATGCAACAATTCATGTTTAAGCTAAAGGCTCTGAAAAAGAGGTTATAGATTGGGAATAACAAAAGAATTTTGATTTGATAGTTGGGCTTGTTAACATTGACGAAGATATTCACCTTGGATATTTAAATAATTCCTTAGGGGTATGTTTTGAATTGGATAGGGATGATATTGCTTCACTAGAAGCGAGAAAAGATAAAATTATAAGGCTTGATGAGGAGTCTTGGAGACCCAAAATTCATGTTATTTATTTGTCCGAGGGTGATAATATCATGATTTTATTCATAAACATGTTGATAAAAGAAGAACCAAGAATACAATTTGGGATTTAAAGGTTCATAATGGAAAAAAAGTATCTTCCCAATATGATTTGGACGTGGCTATTGTGGATCATTTTGGAACACTTTTTAAAGAATATGAGGGAAATTTCATAAGTTCTCATATGAAACTTTTATAGTGATATCCTTCCCTTTTCTTTAATGCAAAAGAACAAAGATTTGGTTCATCAATATCTTCGAAGGAAATTGAAAAAATTCTAAAATTGTTTTCCAAGTACAAAATCCTAGGTGCAGATAGATGGATCATTGATTTTTTCTTGATTTCTTTAGCTTATGGGTAATTATTTATTGATGGTGGTAGAGTAATCAAGTATTAATGGTGAAGTTTCAAGGATAATAAATTCCACTTTTATATATGTAATTCTTAAATATTTCTATCCATATTCCTTCAATGATTTCCCTCCTATATCCTTACGAAATATGGTCTTCAAAGTTATTACCAAAGTAATAACTAATAGAATAAAACCATTATTGGATAAATCGATTTCAAAAGAATATTTTGATTTTCTATTGAACAAGAAAATTCTAGAGGCTGTGGGTGTTGATCAAGATATATTATTCTTGATTGAGGTAAAAAATTAGGGTGATGGGGAATAATAAAGATTTTCATATTTGGAAAAGATATAGCCATTACAATCTTATGGAGAGGATTGATGGGAAATGGTCTATGGAGTGAGGTCATTCAGGCTAAGTATCTTAAGAAAAAATATGTTACATAATGGTTTAGAGATCCTCTTAAGAAGTCAATAAATGTATGAAATAGATGGAAATATCTAAGTAATTCTATCCCTCATCTTTAAATACGGATGACATGGAATTTGTGATAATGAACAAATAAAGCTTTGTGAGGACCAATTTATTAGAGGTGATGTTTTTTTAAAGTTTTCAAATACTTTAGAAACATATATGAACTTATTTGGCTTTAGTGTTCTAGGTCATGCTAAGAGACCAAAGGAAAGTAAACATGACTCAAAGTATTGGTAATATGGTTGACGATCTAGGTCTTTCTAGTGATTATGCAATCAAGTGGAAATAATATATTAAAAGACTTATACATTGTGATAGTGATAAGGTGGAACAAATATTTTGTTCTTGTAAAACAACCATAGCTCATTTTATAGCATATGAGACAATTATTTAGACTATTGTGGAAGCAATTAACAAATGGTGGTTTCAAATTACTAAAATAAAATTACAACTTCGGATAATTTTAATAAAAGAAGAGTTGTTTGGCCTAATATATATCTACCCATGTTAAAAAAGGAAAGTATTGATGTGAGGAAACTATTGATAATCTCTTTGTTTCATCTAAGTTCACTCAACAAATTTGGAGGGAGATATAAAATTGCCTTCAAGTTCTTCCTTGTTGGACACTTCACTCAACAAATTTGGAGGGAGATCTAAAATTTCCTTCAAGTTCTTCCTTGTTGGACACATGTGAATTAAAAAATAAATATTCAATAACAATATTAAAAACTATTTTTTATTATTATTGTTAATAAGTTATAAGACACAAACTAGTCTATAATTTAAAAATTTTCACATTTTTAACTAAGCTAAAGGCATCCACTATATAGAAAATAAAGTTATGTAATTTGATAAGTGGGACATGTGCATAAAGTCATCCTTGATGAGGCACAAGCTGGTCTATAATTTAAAAAATTTCACATTGTTAACTAAGCTAGATGCATTTCTGTAATTTGATAAGTGGGACATGTGGATAAAGTCATGCTTGACTTTATGCTAGTTTCCTTCGTAATAACAAACCTCTTGTGACATGTGAGAGTGAAAAAATAAACATGATCAATAATTTTTAATAATGAGATGTGTAGATATATATGATGTAATTTAATAATACAGTTATGTTAATCTTTAAAAATCAAAATTGACATAATGACTCGTGTGAAATTCATAAAATAATATTAAAAAAAAATAAAGTCGAGAAAGGCCCATTGCACCCATCTAGTCGTACTTGTGATGAATGAAAAAAAAAGTAGGTCTTTGTTTAAAGGGTGGGTGGCTCCTATTGTAAAGAGGTGGTAGTGGAGGCCTTCCAGAGCTATGATATAGCTCCCTGCCAAGGAGGGATGGAGTCCATCAAACAATTGTGTCGCTGGAGAACTCGCTGGATAGAGTGACTGAAAGAGGCTGGGTTTAGTTGTTATAACATTGTGACCTCCATGTCATGGGTAAGGTACTATTGAAGATGCATGTATTTTATGTTTTAAATTCATATCTATGAAAATAACATAACAATACTATTGACGATGCATTTATTTATTTTTTAAATTCATATCTACCAAAATAACATAACAATAGTAAAATTTTAATGGATTAAGTCATCGAGCCGGAGTTATCCGGGGGAGCATACACTGATTGACGGCATGTAGGACATTCAAAGTGTTGAGTGCCATCAGTGCGGCCTGTGAGCCACGATACCATACAATGCCTGTGGAAAATATGTGGGAAATATGGCAACTTGGTGCCTTCCATGGGATTTTCAATTTTATTTAGGCAATAGAGGCACAACAATTCGTTTTCTTGTATAAGGGCTCTTAGGCAATAGAGGCATAACAATTTAATTTAGGCAATAGAGGCACAACAATCATAATGGATCTTAATATTGGTGTAAATTTCAAAATGATCACTGGTATGGTCAACTTATGGTGTCACCTGGATCTTTGTTCTTGAGTTGCTTTGTGAAGAGAGTAATGTGTCATAAGATTTACTATAGATTTTCCAATGCAACAAGCCAACATTTTAACTATTTAGTTGCAAATGTTTACCAACAAATCAATTGGCCATTGCCAAAGAGACAAGTCATTGATTGGTAATGGGTACAAACATGTATCCATCATTCGCTTTACTAGGTTCGGATAAGGATGAATCAATTGCAACTTTTCCAATTAACGAGCTAATAGAAAAGGATGACGGCTTTGTTGGTGTTTTCCCTGGTGAGCAACAATTATCTTTTACTTCTGTTTTTTTGCGTTTTTTATTCAAATTCTTCCTCCCAACTCTTACCTTTATCCACTCCATTCTTTCTTTTTTATGCATCACGGTTTATATTATAACTTTTTTTTTGCAGATGGGAATGTTTATATTAAATGTTTCAATTTTCATTTCTTTAAGTAGTGTTTAATTACATGGTCTTCCTGATTTTGACTGTAGAGGATAAGTACGAGACTGTTAAGCGATTGCAGGCTAGAAATCACATATGTGGAATGGCTGGTGATGGTGTTAATGATGCACCTGCACTAAAGAAGGAATCCATAGGAATTGCCATTTCTGATGCAACTGATTCAGCAAGAGGTGCTTCTAACATAGTTCTGACAGAGCCAGGTCTCATTGTTATTATCATTGTAGTCTTGACAAGTTGTGCAATTTTCCAGCGAATGAAGAATTACATTGTAAGGCTACTTGCATTTCAGTGCATGGATGCCAAAAATACTAGCTGTTTTTAAATACAATATATCAACTTTCTATGCTAATTTTGACTAATATTTGGAATACATATTTGTCATGCAGATATATGCAGTGTCAATTACAATACGTATTGTGGTAAGTACATTTTCATAATTTACATTGATGCACTGATATTATTCCCCTTTCAAAGTATATTCTGTCCTTAAATAAACATGAATATTTCACTACAAAACTACTATTTCATGACAATGATTCCATTGATGCAGTGTTATATGTCTGCTAGGTATACTGCTCAAAGAAATACACCTATTATGTGATTCCATTGATAGTTTTATATGTGTGCTAGGCCTACTATTCAAAGCAATCATTAGAGGAAATTTGGAGTCTAAAATGGGCCTTATAAGAAAATGCGCCAACAATAAGTTCTTGTGAGTTGGAATTAAAGAAGCAATATAATTCTAATAAAATGAGTCAACCATAATGGTTGAATTGACATATTTGTCATAAAAAAAAACTACTTTGTTTGTTTGTATTTTCAAGATATCTCCCTTTGTTTTTACTCAAATTTTGATCAAGAGAGCTCATTGGATGCGGAATTTGATTCCTCATCCAAAGGGTACCCACATTGAATACTTTTGATGGACCCTCTCTACCCCAAAAACAAGAAATACCTGAAAAAAAGTGATGATGATGTCATCATCACATTTTTTCAGGTATTTCCTATTTTTGGGGTAGCGGGGTCTGTCAAACGTATGTAGTGCGGGTACTCGTTGGAAGTGGAATCAAATTCCTTATCCAACGATCTCTCTCGATCGAAATTTGAGTAAAAACACAGGGTGA
>LPNX010344810.1:0-12057 GCA_001517045.1 Pseudotsuga menziesii | reverse complement strand
TTTTTAATATATGAAGTTATAACCAAATTTGATTTATTTTCTTTGCTGAACTTAATGGTGATGTTATAATATTTATTTGTAATGGTGAACTTTTCAAATTTCATTGTTTCTGTATTAGAACCTAAACAGGAAGTAGGTGACTTAGAGAATGGACATGTATATGCACTAGCACTTACTGAAAAGATGAAAAATGTCATACATGTTTTACTTGATAGGGTCTGTAAACTATTAGGGAAGAGCTTATGCTTGGCAACTGCATTATTCCCCCCTGTTATAAATTTGTATGCACCATCTTTCAAAAGTGTAATGAACATAAAATAAATATAATAATTAAATAATTAATAACAAACATAATTAAGATGAAAGGACATGACCTTTCATTCACAATTCCCAAGCCCTATTTAAGAGGTGTGTTATCAACCATTGTAATCATCTTTCATCCTATCATTAATATATATTTCCTTATGGCTTATCAAATATTCTAGGTGTTTTGGTGAATAATATTGGATGGACAAATAATTATTCGCTTCAAGTGGTATT
Source organism: Pseudotsuga menziesii (assembly GCA_001517045.1). Classification (NCBI taxonomy): domain Eukaryota; kingdom Viridiplantae; phylum Streptophyta; class Pinopsida; order Pinales; family Pinaceae; genus Pseudotsuga; species Pseudotsuga menziesii. The sequence continues at coordinate 11,517 of LPNX010344810.1, read as the reverse complement.
AGAGCCTCGTTTGGCTGATCTCGGACTTTGGCCTTTGATTTTTGGCTTGTATCCTTATTTTAGGGTTTCCGTAGAATATTAGACATTGTCCAAAAGAAAAAGAAAAACCTAAAAAAAAAGAAAAAAAAGGTCTAGAAAAAAAAAGAGAAAAAAAAGTTAAAAATAAAAGATAAAAGAAAAAAAAGGTAAAAACAAAAAAGAAAGGAAAAGGAAAGTAAAAAAAAGAAAAGATAAAGTAAAACAAACACATGGTTTTTCTTTCCGCTTCCACCCAGGTTTTGGTTTGATTTGAATTATTATAATATATTTATACTAGTTCATTTTTTTGTTTTATTATATAAAATAATAAAATAAATATTTTTATTATATAATAATTAATACAATAATTAAGTATTATTTAAAATAAAACTATATATTAAACTATATATATAGTTTATAAAAACATTAGTATAATTATTAATTAATTAATTAATAATAATTATTATAAAAAGAAATTATAATAATTATTTTTGGAAAAAAAAGGTTATTAACCTAACGAAGAAGACCAATTAGTCAAGGAAAAACAAAAATTGGAAAAAAAAAAACAGTCGACGACTAGCTATACTCCACACAACCATCTAGTGTCAAAGAAATAAGAAATCATGAATCTGGTAAACGCAAGTACAAATAGAGAAATTAGAAGCCAAATTAAAGCGCTATAAAAGAGACAATGAAGAATTACGAGACATGAATATGAAATCAGAAGTACTCATTAAATTACATAAGATGCAAAAAGAGCGCAAGGAACAAAAACTTTCCAACTAGAACAATCATATAGAAAAGTTGTCAGCCCAAATTAAGAAATTAAAAGACGAAAATGATTTCAACCATAGACAAAAAAATCAAGATATAACGAAATAAATAAGTGATTATGAGGCAGAAATAATACGCTTGAACAAAATCATTAACGATAGAGATGAAGAACTGACGCACATACGAAAGAAATTAGAAGATCAAGAATCAGTGGTCGACCAGTATTGACAATAGATAAAAGTTCTTAAACAACAAAACAATGACTCTAAAAAGGAACACAAGTTGGAGATCACAAAGAGTAATAAAACAATATCCAACAATTCTAACGAAATTTTCAGATTAAGAAATCATAACAAAACACTAATTACAAAAATAAAAAAATTGAAAAGTAGTAGCAAGAGGGAACACTCTGGTGAAGACCTCAAAGGAAAAATACTAGAAAAAAAGAAGAAGAAAACCAATGTCTAAATAATCATAATTAGGAACTATAGAACCAAATCAAGGACCTAGAAATTAGAAAAAAGTCACAAGAGGAAAGAATAAAAGAGATTCAGAATCATAAACAATCTATTGGAGAACCAAGAAGCACAATCCAGCAAAATGCATCCAAAATTCAAATTGAGGAAGTGAAGGTTGTCCTCATCGCAGTCCAAAAGAAAGAAGAACAAACACCACCTACACCTTATAGACATCCTAATTATAATCATCATTTTGACCAACGACATGGTCAAAATGTATATTTACAGAAGACTTATGTGGACATGCGAAAATATCGACATACTAAGCAACAACTGAGACAAATTGTCCCACACAAATATCTTAGAGCTCCGATAAAAATAGATCTAGGATAGACCATAGCAGATACGATGCGACAATTCTCCTGGGGAATCCGTAATTCGTATCGTCTCATCTCCTCAAATGTTGAAAATACAAAAGGGAAAGAATTCTGAGAGGATGGATTAAAAGAATTTAGACATTGATGTCAAATACATCTTTGAGGACAAAGATTCCCTTAAGGGGAAGGCAATGTAATGAACATAAAATAAATATAATAATTAAATAATTAATAATACACATAATTAAGATGAAAGGACGTGACCTTTCATTTACAATTCCCAAGCCCTATTTAATATGTGGGGTATCAACCATTGTAATCATCTTTCATCCTATAATTAATATATACTTGCCTTATGGATTATCGAATATTCCAGGTGTTTTGGTGAATAATATTGTATGGGCGAATAATTATTTGCTTTAGAAAATAATTGTTATTTTTAATTAGTCTTAGTATTTCCCTGGGAAAACTCTGCACATATTGCATCTAGGGTCAAACTGATGTTCAATGGACAGGTCACAATTTGGGCATTGATATTCCTTGTACAATATAAAGCAACACATATGGGATTGGATATTCATCAATTGGCCTCAGAGGTGGTATTTATATGCTATCTAATATTATATGATCCTTTTATGTGTATTACAGACATAAAATACCGAATAGCTATGATTTACCATCAAGTTGAGGTTAATACCTGTTGTATTCCTGAGTGGAATATTGGATTCATTCTTTATACTCGTATCTGAGTTTTTGTATGATAAGCTATAAAATAACACAATTTAGTAGTTCAATATATTGAAAAAACAACAACAAGAATGTTCATATTGTATGCCTTTCAAGGGATAGGGATGTATAAATAATCAAGGAAGTTTTTTATTTTGAGAGTAATTTATCATTATTACATAAGTTCTAGAAAATTATGTTGAAAATTTGTAAATTTGAAAATTATGTTGAAAATTGTAACATGTATTTGTTTTTGGGGAAAAATGTAACTTGATTTATATGCTTTTCCTTTGCAGATTGTTTGATGAAGATGAAGACAAGGAAAATTTTGATCCTTCCTCAAGAAATCCAGTTTAAATATCTATATATGTTAAGGGTGCTTCTATAAAGGAATTTGTTGATGATGAAGCTACAGATGAAGATGAGGATATTCTAGTGAGGCATGATGAAGATGATAACTCTAAGGAAGATGAAAACTAAGACTTCAACGATTTAGTGGCAACTGCTGAGGAAGAGTGACAAGTAGATCAATGGAGATGGGATGAAATTCATTGCAAATGGCTTGAAGAATAGGATTCTACTGAAACTGGTGATATTTTTCTAAGCTTGGGATGTGGTTGGAGACAAAAAGGGGCCAAGAAGCCAAGTCTTCTTAGTGAGGAATATGATGTTCCTAATTCAGTTTTCATGGACTGGTGATGCAAATAAAATTCATAATGGACTTCTATGTTTGGAAAGGGCCATGGTCCTGTATTTTTTTGGAGTTAGTATTTGGCCAAAAAATAAGACTAAATTTTAATAAAGTGTGGAATGCAGGAGAAGTTAACCCACGATGCACTAAAGACTAAATAAATAATTTCACCATATTGCTTATAGCATCGTGATTGGTGCATAGTTCATTTCTTTTATGTATCCTAGCTTCCTCTTTAGCATGCCATCAAGTAACATAGATTGGTTGAAGGTAACATGTTTCCAGGAAGGCAATGCCAGGACTGAAGGTACTAGGTTAAGTATACAAATTAATGATAACTAAAATGTTCAAATACATTACCATATGTTTAGGTTTTATTTTAGTAGTATCTAGAGATATAAGAACATGGATTTGTATCCATGTTGCTTCTTAATTTTCCCATCTTTTAAAATTTTTGTAGTTTTATAATTCACATGTGCTTCCATAGTTTTTGGGTGCTTTTTCATGCTCTTTTAAAATGGATGTTTTTACCATATTTTGGACTGTTATATACATTTACAACATTGTTTACAAATAAGATCAAGAAAGAGCTTTCTAAACTTTTTTTTTTCAGTAATTAGAATGTTCATATCATGGTATGTTGGATAATACACTAAGTTGCTATTTACATTTTGTGAAGAAACTTTCTGATATGTAGGGTTGTTCTATGGTATTTCCAAAATATTTATGTTTTTACATGCATTTTGTGCTATCTATTTTGGGTCTTATTTTTTCTATTCGTACTTATTTGTATGCTTTTATAACTCTTATGGAAGTACAAACATTTGATTAGTCATCCATCCACTAAAGCAACATATTTATCTAGTATATTGTATGCCCATTCAAAATTCACAATGTGTTATTATAAACATTAGAAAGTAGTATAGTAAATACTTTTCCTAGAATAGCTAGGGAATATGTTAGTTACTGTAATTGCAACATCTAGGTTGATTTTCACCGTTCTCTCCTTGGAGGTCTCTTTGGAATGAAAGTATTGTATTATGAGGATATTTCTTGTGTCTTTCAGTCACTTTCTCATCATGTGCAATTTTGAGTTGTTATGGAGCCATTTTTGTCAAAGATACATATCAAAAGCTATTGCATAATGTCTTGGGGCCTAAATTTGCAGTTTCGTAATGTTTGATGTATATTAAGGTAATTACCAATTATTTAAATACAATAATAATTTTTCCTTATTTTGTGTACTCTCTAGAAGAGCATATTATGAGCACTAGTATGCATATCAAGCAACCTATGAAATATAAGCAAAAAGGGATATATCTTCTGTAAGAGGACTCACCAAGTATTGTGAATCAACTTTGATTTCCAGGTTGGTGAGACGAGCTGACTCTTTGGTCAAACCTTGCTCATTTTTTATCAAAGGCGACACGATCTTATCAATTTTTAGTGCTTTTTATGGGTTTTAGAGTTATTGAATTTTTCTGAGTATATGATCCCTCATTCTCCAGTTTATAATCCCTGAATTTTTATGAATCTGGTTAATGCTGAGTTTTGTTGTGTCACTGAGTTGACTCTCCATTTTGGATTTCTTGAGTTGTTGGTAGGTATGAATCTTGATTGGAATAATATTTTTTTTATTTGAAATTATTACAGCCCATAAAATCGCAAAGGAAGGCCTTGGATTCAAAGTTTGAATTCCCAGGGATTCGAACTTGAACACAAAGTCTTGAAACCTTGAATCCTTTGAGGATTCTAGATATAGCTTGAGTCTTGTAGAGATTTGTCTCTATGCAGTGGTTCTCTGATTTCCATGTGCTTCTCCAATGACACTATAGTAGAGATGGTAGGATATCTAATGATTCTCTTATACTCATTCTTTATCTTGTGTTTACCATATAGATTATAATTGTTTTCGATGTTAATGCAACCGTACCCCTTTATCAAATAGGAAGTAATGGGCGATATGGAGGGGAATGAATGGGTCAATGAAACTATGAAAAATAGCAAGGTATATTGTCCAATTGGCTTGAATATGACCTGCAAATCAATATTTTATTTCTTTCCCACAATCTATTGTATTTTTAAATTTCAATCAATGATATGTTCTGAATAGTGGTATCTTTTACCATTTGATATATTATGGATATATGCGCAAGTCAGTCTTCTTTATTAGCTGACACCTAAGTTACTCGGTTCATGTTTGTTTTGAAGTTCAAATTTAGTGACACTCAAAAGTTGTGTAAACTAAATCAAAACAGAAATAACCCCAACTACGAAAGGCATACATTAGTTTCAACTTTTGACACTTATGAATTAAAATGTTACTACAAGTGTCTTTGATCACATGTGATCATGTCTATTGTGTAAGATATTTGTTTATAATATCTTTACTTTAGTTTCTAGCAAATGTGTGTTTGAGTCTACTTTGCATCTAGTCTAGATTCTTAGACATTCTTTGGAGTTAAAGTGGTTCAAGGATAGGTAGTTGTCTTGGATTGGAGAGACTAAACACTTGAAGCTCATGCCCACAGGAGTGTTTTGTCTTGCATGCTTAGATTCAATGTAGTAAATTGTTGTGTAGGCCCAATGGATGAGGAAATAATATCCCTATCTACACCTCCTTCTTATTTCTTTTCTCATTTACACTGATTATGTGATGGTTTTATTACATAATCACCTTGTGTATTCCTGTCAAAACCCCCACAGTATTACTTTAGTGAAACCCCCTTTGGAGTTGGCATGAACCAGGATGAAGCCCAAGGGAGAATGGTGAGGTGACAATGGCCACTTTCCTGAGTTATAGAGTTTGTTGTAGGTTTCGCTCTGCCTTGCAACTATAAAACCCCTACAAATTTTCAGCTAACATAAGGTTTTAATTTTAGAGAGGTTTAACAATACAGGACTTCTCCCACATAATCATTTGGACACTTGTTGAGACACTTTTGGAGTCTTATTTTGTAATGTCCCTGACCCACTGACAGGTGAAAAAGACGCTACTATCACCAAGCATACGGCAAAATAGCCCCATGAAGATGAACATGCATATAGTGTTGAAAAAAAAAACTTAAAACATAAAACATGCTAAGATGCATAAACCTTCACATGCATAGTGGAAGCAAACATACATTCATTCAAGCATACCCCATGTTCACCATATTTATTATTCAGTAAATATAAATGCAGAGACAAAATAGTTAAGAATACTCATCCTAAAAACGACTCGTCCCCCAACCAGCTACGTTGCTACAATGTTCCACCCAACCATAGGCCAGCGTGTTCATCAATCTCTCAGCAACACTCCCACCCCCGAGCTGGGCATGATTCCTCAAGGAGTAAGTGTCAAAGTAGGCTTGCACGTAGCCAAGGTACACAAATAATCCAAGCCCACACAGTAGGGTTTAACAAGCCATCAACGGAGAGCTAAGGATGCCTACACCAGAGCTAACCCAGACCTCTAAGACATCCACACACCCAACACCAGGAATCAGTCCTTTCTCTATTTCACAGTCCCTCAGGCCCCAACTTCCCTTTCCAATATTCTTCAAGGGTTGTGGAGAATAAATCCAACAGTCTCACTCTATCTGAGTGGCTCCAAACACCAATTTCTCAAGCATACCCAGCCTCTAATCCTATTCTCAACAGTCCGAAGACCAACCACTGCATACTGTAGTAAAACAACAGTTCACAGCTCTATGAAGGAGGTGAAGACAATAGGGTGACAACCCCAAATGACAAGGTGAACACAGCTCAGGTTAAACATGATGTTTCGGAGTTGTTCTTTTCCCTACCATGGCCAAAACAACTCAGCAATAACCCAACAAGGTACTTGCATACACAACAACCCACAACCAGGGTAAGTCAATAGTAGCCCCAATCATATAAGGAATCGGGGGCAGAATTACATGGTCTACAAAAAGGGAAAGAAGTCAGACTCCCAACACTAAGCCCACAACACACGATCCTTCATGCAATCGGTGGAGAAAATTATATAGACCAGAAAACGGAATAAGGAACAGACTCCCAATTTAGGCATGAGGGAAAGAGACACAACTGACAGTCACAGTTCAACGTTGAACCACAAGAATCTTTCAAAAATGCCACATTGTAAAGGAAAACACAGTCAACAATGCATGGAGGATACTCCAACTAGCATTCAGTGAGGGAACCACCGCAGTCTTCAGCTCCTGATCCACTATGAAACATGGAACAATACCCAGTCCAATAATGTGTGGAGGAAAGAAATTGGTTCTCTGCATGGATGGAAGGAACACAACCACAGATCGACAAATCCATGAGAGAGGAAGTTAAACCCCCAAACAATGGAATGTGGATTCTTTTTACTCATTCCATGTGAAGGTGAATGAAAAACCACGATCAAGATAGTGGACAGGCCAAACGATGCATCGTGGAGAAAGTGTGAGCATAGTGGTTTCCTGTTAGCCCATAGCGGCCCCCACTAACAATAGAAACTAAGGTGGTCGACACATGGAAAACTCCCAATGCCCCCCACAGGTTAGACAAGCCCGCTTTAACCTTAGGAATCATACCCTTTTCATTTAACGTTGCACCATCGTAGCTGGCTGTAGGTTTATTTTAAATTGATGTGCATACTTACATGATGCCAAAACTATAGTGTGCTGGATAGCATGATGTACGATCGACAACGATCCCTATTGTCGAAACATAACACAGCCGAATCAATGGTGGGGATTTTTCCTTTAGCTCCACACCACAATTTATTACAATATATACATCATGTACCTTTTAATGCAAATAGGGTCAAAACTGGGGCATTACAATCCCCTCCCCTTTGGAATAACACCGTCCTCGGTGTTCCAATACATAGGAATACATATACAATTTGCACATCAAATTTTCAAAATTTTGCAGATCTATCCCATGTTCAGTTATTTACTTTAAATGGCTAGGACCAAGCCCCTTGGTTTCCACGTACTTCTCTTGCTGGTTCTCAGCTCTTGGCTTATCTTGAAGTCTAGGAACTTTGTGGCCACTGCCCTCTTTATGTTCCCTCGTTGGGAAGTCCCAGCGTAAGTGATGTCCTCCGCATTCCCAACATTTTGTTGGTTGCCTCTTCTTTCCCTGCTCAATTTGCTTTGAGTATTCATGCCTGCACCATTTCTTAGTAGATTGCTTGGACGAATGTTTCATCATTGGTACACTTCCCTTGCCTTTATGGATTTCTCCTAGAAGGCTTTTGACCTCCCTTTGCAAACCAATAGAGTCTTGCAAAATCTGACGGTTCATCTCATTCTGTCTTTTTTGTATCTTGAGAATCTCTCCAAGATTCTCTAGGGTCATGGCAATCATTTGGAGGAGACTTCCAGCCAAGTCCAACAACTTTTGGTCTGCTGCCATGATCAATGTGTACCACTGGATTTCACCATTCATGTCCATTCTTAGGCAGGGAATTAACCATTTCAGAATTCACAATACACGCATTCTATTTTCAGTCATACATGCATTCAACAACATTTTGTTTTTTCAATGCATAAATGTATATATATATATATATATATAAAATCAAAAGGCAAGAGAGAGCAGCAAGAGTTTTTTTTTTTCCTCTTTGTTTTGTTCCATCCTGGAACCCACACCACTGCTATGGCTTTTCATGCTCTCATCCTCTTTCACTTCACCATGAATGCTAGACCAATCCCTCTTGGTCATGACACTTAGTGTCTCTGGTCTATTTCATACCTCTCAAACATGGAGCCTCCCCACATGGTTTGTCTTAGCTGCTAGGAACTTCACAGTCTCACTAGAACCTTTTTCATTACTGCTCATTTTGAGCTCTTCAGGACAATCACATGTCCACATGCACCCCTAGGATGCTCTCACAGTCCTTGCTTCCAACAATACCTATATTCAGACATTGAATAAATTCACATGTTTAGTTTATTCCGATCATTTTTTATCTCTTAAACAAGATAATAAAACATCATAACCAAATCATATACACATGCATATTCATAAGCAAGAATTGAAAAATAATCCAATACTTATCTGTATTGTGGATTTCCTCGTTGGTCCACAACATCTTGCTTCGCTTTGCAAGCCTGGGGATCTCCTATGGACTTGGATGTTAGGTCAGCACGCAGGCTTCTTCACAACCTCCTTTTAGCTATATATCAGGCACATTCAAGCCAACCTTCAGCTGGGTTTATCAAACCGTCAACAAATCGCCTGTACTTATATCAACAATACACTTATATCAACAACTAATCATCAGCCAAGCCAACACCATTGGGTTTATCAGGCCATCAAAAATAAAAAATGCACTTATATCAACCATTTCCAGGTTTTGTTTCCAGTCGTGAGCTTTAATGCCACTACCCCATATCACACAAGAGAGCATTCCCTTCTCTGAGTTGACAGTCCCTCGAAAATGTCTCCTTTTTCTATGCCCTTTAGAGAGACCACTCCCTTCTCTGAGTTGACAGTCCCTCAGGAATGTCTCATTCTCTGTGCTCTTTAGTAGAAGGTAGGATGAGCTCAAGCCTTTGTCCATTTAGTGTACAATACCAAGCTACATTTGTTTAGCCTGACAACACAAGCAATGTAAGCATATTCGTTAGCGTTATTTCTCCAAAATTGTAACCATATTTCACATCATTCACTATCAAGTATTGAGACACCAGGAGTGCTTCCACTCCCTAGGGTGTAATCAATATTGAAAAACCCTTCCATGATCTGACATCAAGAAAGTGTGCACCCTTTTCCGGTGTGTGCTATGCATGCCCTATTCATACTCAAGCAGTCTGCCATAACAGAAACAAAATCAAAACATGCTCTGCATATTGAATTTAACAATTTGACATGTGTATTCTTAGCTAGGGTCAGAGAACACTTATCCATTTGCCGAATCAGTTTTCCTTCGTTAAAGAGGAATGGGGGCTCCCTTCTCTGAGTTGACAGTCCCTTGGTTTGCCATCCCAACTCCTCTTCTCATGTCATATCTTACTGACATCATCTATACCATCTCATTCATGTTTCTTACCAAACATGTAGTGCAGATGAGACATTTCTAAAATGTCCAATGATGTCACCCGAAACCCATTGCAAGATAAGGGAAAACCTTCCCATGAAGTTTGGCTCCTGCAGGCCAGCACACATGATTTTCCTGCAATGTGTACCCCAGGAACATTTATCAAATAGCCAAAAATTCAGTCATTATCTGATAATACAATCCAAATTTGATTGTTCAATAACCAAGCAATAACATTATTAATTAAATTCAATGAGAATTTGCAACTCTGTTTACTACAGAAATTGATTTGCTTGGCAATGAGGTGATCCTCATTTGTGGGTCTTTTGTAAGCAACACCATTATGCCCATTATAATTCTATGCTTCATAACATGAACACCCACTTTCATTGTGCCCTCTCGACACAATTCTATGCAAGCCAATAGTGATTAGTAGTTGTTAGCAATTTCTCAAACCCAAAATTCACAAATTCAAATTTGACAACTCATTATACATATAAACTAGTTTCACGGCCATGAGACTCTTCTCATGAGGTTTGGCTCTTTCACATGGTATATTTCCGGCATTTTTCATGGTATTACTCTCATTTCCATGCTCCAAATAGTCTAGCTGAAACCTAAACTTCAATCAGCCAAACACTTGGTAAGTCTTGATGCATATAACCTTTTCATTGCTGCAACAATCACTAAAGAATTTTCAGAATTTATAAAATTCCAATACTTCCAGCTATTAATCGCATCAATATTACCAAAAATCATTTACTTCACACAATCATTATCATAATTTAGATTATAGGGTACAATCACATCATTCATGTAATTTAAATGAAACATTTAAATACTCCTTCACAAGCGTATCATTTGTACCACCTTTCCCTTCCATAGAGCATTTCTGGTAGCTAGTCGATCATGGCTACTTCTTCATGCACTTACTATCCTACATTCATAACAACTTTTGAAATGGTTCCATAATTGTCATCAATTCATCATTTCAGCCATTAGTTATTCATAATATCACATGTGATATCTTAATGCATTCATGCAATGCATCACGTCATTTGCACCCATACTTAGGTAATCATGTACTCACAGCCTTCATATGCATTCATTCAATGCATAACTACAAGATGTATGAAATATTTTAATGCATATCCAGTCAATGATATCTTGCATTGATTCATGAATGCTATCCACTCAAACATACCATGCATGGCCTAACGATGACTACTTCATATAGGATGCATTACTATAATCAAGATCATCAGTTCTTACTTTCTTCAGGATACTAAGATCATAGTGTTAGATTTTCATCACATTTAAGCTAGCATTATGATCTTAGGATCTTTTCACTAAGAGAATAACAACCACAACAATAAAACACAAGCACATCACAAGAGACAAGAGACACAAAGAGTTTTCCTCGGGGAAACCATAAAGGAGAAAACCCCACAACTTCCTCTAAGATAGAAT
>LPNX010344793.1:1235850-1291508 GCA_001517045.1 Pseudotsuga menziesii | reverse complement strand
ATTTTTCTTTCAGTCCCAATTTATTTAGCATTCAATAGAAATATGCTAATACAAATAATTAAGTTGTAAAATCCATTGTGACAAACTGTTCCAATGGAATAGACATGAAAATTTATGAAACATATTGTTATGAGGGAAGTTTTTCTTTGGGTTTTTGTGGGAAATTGCAAGATTTAGTGGTGGAAAATTTCCTCAAACCCTAAACACGGTGGACACGTATAGCGAAAAAGTTGTAGGTGATTATGAGCAAGGATTTGAAAAACTAGAAATACAAGTCACTAATATCTCATGCAACATGTCTATCCTCATCGTATCTCTAGAGAGAAAGTTTGCACCTTCTTGTGATTTTGGAGGCTCTCGCTTAGATATTGGATTAGAGTGGAAATCATAATATAGAGGCAAGCTAGAAAAGGAACCCAGGAAAGAGGTCGAAAAGGAGAATCTAAGTTTTAGTACAAACATTTTTTTTGTAAGTGGCATAAAATTATATTAAAGTACAAAAAATATTACATGCATAGTGTTTGAGACATGTGTATCTTTAATATCAGGGCACATACATAAAATTGTTGCATCAGTCCGTACATTTCCCTTTGTGAGGGAAACCAAGTCTTCCCTATCAAAACTATCATATTTATTCGGCATACTAACAAAGCTAATAGAAAAGAGAAAAAAAAACACATAAGATTTTAGAAATTCTTGGGACCATACATCTTTCGCCATGGTTCTTTGACAATGGGACACGGCTTGATGTAGCCGTCATCTTCACTGGAGAGAGCAGTTTCAATATCCTTATGTGTCTCCGTTGCAGGAGGAGGTGTCAACATCTATTATGGTGAGCTATCAATCTGCATGTGCCCTTCTTCAATCCGCCCCCTTGTCACCACTTCGAGTGGAGCCTCTGACATACATCATGTGTACTTGGTGTCCTCGATCTAGTTAATTTCTTTGGTAGGGTCCTGCTGGTTCAGACTCAATGAAGCCAAAGATGTTTGTTGTGTTGAGGAGCTATCAGAATCGCTGGAAGTTGGGGGTGAGGGAGCACAGTTTCTTTCCTATAGAAACTGGGAAAGAAAAATATTCATCTGCTGGTAGTGGAAAAGCCTATGACGCAAGGGTTGTGTTGTGCGGTGATGAGCTACGAACTTGACTTCCCAGTCATCCACCACTCTACGTACACTTATGTGGATATCGTCTCTATACCCAATAGAAATGGAACGACAGAATGTTGTTTGGCCTTGTGCTCCCCTCGAGCTGCTACCCATGTGAGGCATTGCATGGAGTCTAAGCGACATTATCAGTGAGCGAATTACTTGCTTGTTGTTTCTTTCTCTCTATTTGGCTTGAGAGATGGAATTCCTAAATTCAATGGAGTGGTCGTAGAGGATGCATATTATAATCTACTGCTCGAGCCAAGTCTGTACAAAGCCATCGAGCAGGGTGACCAGGTAGCTGATCCGAGCGTCGCCGACCTTTAAATTCTTGTTATGTGTTGAGAGAGGCATCAAAGACAAAGCCTGTTCCAGGTAACCAATGGTACAGGGTAGAGTGCCTTCCAAGATGGATCCACTAATACATTTGGTCAGATTTTTCCACGAAATATTTCCACGTTTTGAACATTCGTGGATTAATACTTCATTTTTTTTATAATGGCGGAAAAATTGTGACAATATCGACGTTTTTAATTTTAGAGGAACTTTCGTATCTATATCAACGATATATGGCTATTTTTGCACACCCGCCAAACCAATGCTAGCTTTCAATGTGCGGGTCAACTCATGCATTTTCGACACATTTGTTGTAGTTGCAACAAGGTTCTTGGTGATTGATTGAGCGCAAATTGAGCCCAGATTTCTTTATCAACCATATCCAAAACTAGAGAGATCAGTCATACTCTGCTTCTTCAACGGGTGACTAAACCAGAAAAAGAAGATCAGCCAACCTTTAGAGGACAATATGGAACCTGTGGGAAATGAAATGCCTTCACTTTCCCTTGAAGAAGATGTTGTTGTCACAACTTTGGTTGGAATGCATGGAAATGAAAATGCAGATCAATGGGAGGAATTTGTGAACAATGATATGGACCATTCACCAACGAGTGATGAAGACCTAATCCATGCCAAATATTCTTTTGATGGTAGATTTGTTTTTTCTTTATTTGATAAAATGGTACATTTCAAAGAACAATCTACCTTGTGGGAGGATTCCTTCAAAGCTAGCGATGAATTGTGCAGAACTTAGGATGTCCAAATTCTTGATTTGGTACATCGTGTTACAGGTTTAGAGAAAAGAATTATGGAAACTGAAAAAAATAATAGGCCAGAAGGATCAACTTATTAAGGATCAATGTTCTAAATTTACTGTAGTTCTAGTAGAATCGATTTCTGACCTTGACATACTGAAAGACATGTATCAGGCTCAAAAGAAAAAAAATGAGGAAACTATAGGCATACTTGAAAATGAGCTGAAAAATAGGCCTAAAGTTTTGAACATGCCACCATTGAAGACTATATTTGGTAAGGAAGTAGAACTTCAGCAAGAATTAAAGCATAAAGAAACATTTATTGCAAGTTTGAAGGTTGAGTTTCAAAGGGCATTGAGAGAGATTATCATTAAACAACAAAATGAGACTGCAGAATATGAAGCAAGATTGGAAAAATTGAATAAAACAATTAAAAACAAAAATGAGTTGCTACAAAAAAAGAGAATTGAAAGGATTTGAGAAACTCTCGAGGCTAAAAGTGTTGGAAGAGGAAAAAAATAAACAGTTAAGGGTAAACAAGTCTACACACCAAAAGAATCAACAGTCAAGGGTAAACAGGTCTGCACACAAAAAAAATCAACAGTCAAGGGTAAGTATTATATTTACATTTATTACAAGTATAGTATGGATGGACTATGAATGTATGGATTTTAACATAATTCCCTAAAATGAAGCATGTTTTGTTGGGAGAAAGAAAATTGGAACAATTTCAATATTATGTTTCCCTTGTGGTTTGAATTTTGTACTTTGGTGGGGTGTTTTAGAATAATCCCACTTGTTATGCATGCTTTAAATGGTAAACATATCCCATATGTTTTAAATGATGATGATGATGAACTAGATGACAATGACAGTGATGATGTTTTTAATGAAGACAATGATGGAAATGATGATGATCATCATCATCATCATCTTTGTCATTGTTATCATGATTATCACAATAGTCATCATCATCGGCATAATCATCATCCATGTCATCAACATCACCATTGTCCTTGACATCATCATCATGATTATTGACATTTTCATCAGTTATTCATCATTACCTTTGGCATAAGAAATAACATCTACCCAAAATATGTGATTAGTGGAAAAGGGTCATGGAGGACACACACGATTTATGCATGACAAATAACAACTTATTTTTTAAGATGATCAACATCATCATTCTAATTGTACTCATCATAATTGTCATCATCACCATCATCACCATTCATTGCATTGCCATCATAATCATCGGCAATGTCGTCATTGTCATTATCCTCATCATCATCATCATCATAATCGTCATCATCATTATCATTGTCATCGTTCTCCTCATTATCAACAACATTATCATCATCATCATAACCATCCTTAATATCATAATCATTATCCTCGTTTTCATCTTCAACATCTGGGTGTAAAACTAGATGCAAAAGTGGATAAAAAACATGGATGCAAACATGGATGCAACAAAAGTAGGCGCAAAAGTGGGCGCATAATGGGGTGCACCAAAAATGGATGCAAAAGGTGATGCAAAAGTGGATGCAAAAAATGATGCAATCATGGAAGCAAAACATGATGAAAAAAGTGGCGCAAAAGTGGATACAACCATTGATGTAAAATTGGATACAAAATTGGATGCGAAAGTGGATGCAACAAAAGTAGATGCAAAAGTAGTCGTAACACCCAACGCAAAACCCAATGCAAACGTGGATGCAATAACTGATGTAAAATTGGGTGCAAAAAAAGATGCAAGCGTGGATGCAAAAGTTGAAGAAAAAGTGGGTGTAAAAGTAAGCGCAAAAATGGGTGGGAATTGGGACGCGAAAAAAGTGGATGCAAACGTGGATGCAATAGTAGATGCAAAAAAATATGTAAAAATAGATGCAAAATGGGATGCAAAAAGGGATGAAAACGTGGGTGCAAAAGTGGACGAAAAAATGGATGCAAAAGTGGATGCAAAAATAGCTGAAACAAAACGAGATGCAAAAATAGACTCAAAACAAGATGTAAACTTTGATGCAAAACTTGGCACATGAAGGGATGCAAAAAAAGAAGCAGAAGTGGATGCAAAAGTGGATGTAAAAAAGGATGCAAAAGTGGATGAAAACAAGGGCGTAAAAGTTGAGGAAAACATGGGCGTTAAAGGGGGCGCAACAAGAGTAGATGTACAAACTAGGCGCAAAATTAGGTGCAAAACTAGGCTCAAAACCTGTCGCAAAACTTGGTGCATAACTAGGTGCAAAACCCAGTGCAAATTACGCCACAACATGTGCCAGATTTAGAAAAAGGACGCAAAAAACGCCTAAAATAGCACCAACCCGTGAAATTGTGCCATTTTGTCCAAAAAATGAAGAAAAATACACTGAAAGATGGTCTAGACGCAAAAAAGGATGCAAAAAGATATGCTAAATCCAGTTTTTGTTGTAGTGTGTACATGTATCTTTGTCCCTGCACCTGTATCACTATCCCTGTTCCTATATCACTATCTCTTTCAACATGTATCATTGTATCTCCATCTAAATGCCACAATCATTATCTCTGTCACAATGCCACTGTCAATGTCACAATGCCACAATCACTGTCACACTGTCTCAACATCTGTCACATTATATCAACTTGTACATGCCTCAAGTATATACCCATAAATAATCATCCATCGATTTCATTTGGAACATCAACTTTTACATCATATACATTACCAAAACATTGAACATTCCAATATATGATCCATATGTCACAACATAACCATGGACTGTGCCAAGATAATCACTATGATCTATGCCAAGACCATTATACAGTATCTCCACATAATCACCATGATAAATACAAACAAATCACCAAGATATGTGCCATGATCATCATATGATTGTGCACCAACATATATGCCAATATCACCATCAAGTATTCCAAGAGATAAGAACAATAACATGTACAAACTTCATACCTTTTCAAGACAACAAGATGGACCCTAGTCCATGAAAAGCATGACCATCACAAGAGAGACCCATCTAAAAGATCCATACCAGATCTATGCCAATATGACCATTATCATATTCCCCCATAACATATATAATTATTTCAAAGAGATATACCAAGACAAAGGATCACATACCAATATCCAAGATGATCTCTATCCATGAAAGACATGTGCCATCACAAGAGAAACCCACAAACATGAACCATACCTTTGCCAATATTACAGGATGAAGAGACAATATAGAAACCAAAAGAGTATCTAAATAGATTCATCACATATTCCTCGCAACCATATTTCCAACGAGCCAAGAATTTTGTAATTTTGATACCATATGAGAAAGTTATGTCATTTTTTGTGAATCTCCTCAATCATCAAAGATGCCCAGAAATTGCTCCTCCAAAAAGTTCCATACTTTTTCTCCAAATATGTGTAATAGGAAGAGAGACTTGATTGATGATAAAATGAAATGTTTGGCCTTCTATTTATACACTTCAACATGATTTAGTAGCTTCTTTTGGTGTCTCCTTAAACTCATCCTTAGTTTATGGATCTCCATATTTTAAGGGGGTGTCAAGGGTTAGTACCCCACCTCAAGAGTCCATCATGACACTTCATGCCAAAACTTCAATATCACTCCATATCTTCTCCAAAGGGGGTCTTAGGGATTGAACACACCATCATACTTGGTGGATACGTCATTATTTCTTATGGGGATCCTTGCCACTTCATGTGGTCTAATGGGCCAAAGTACCACAACTTTTGAGGTCATGAGGACCAATAATTATTATTTTGGGGGTACTTCAAGATTCACACCAACTTGCTTTGGACCAATTTTGGGGACTCTTTAGGGCCTTCTCCACCATGGGTCATGTAACCCCAAACTCATGGGGAAGTGGACCAAACACCATTGTTTATGATTTTTTACACCTTTTATTTGAACATTGCCTTGTGGACCAATCCTTATTACTTTGGAGCTACATCTCATGGTCATATGGACCAATTCTTCTAGTCATGTAGACCCAACACCATTACTTTCGAGGTTATGTGGACCCATCATCATGATTTTGGGATATATTTCACATCATCCCAATATGCTTTGCACCAACCTTAGGGGATCTCTAGGGCCTTCTCCAACATGGGTTATGTGACCCCACCCACATGGTCATGTGGACCCAACACCACTATTTTAGAATTTTCTTCACATTCCTTATTGACATTGCTTAGAAACACCTTTACGAACTTTCTTACAATTCTTATCATCATGGTCATGTGACCCAACATCATTTATTTAGGAAATTCTTCACACTTCTTTATGAAACTCTACACTTCTTTATGACACTCTAGGGACTCCTTTACACTCCACATCATCATGATCATTAGGGGATTCTCCGGGGGATTTATACCACTTATGTATAACTAAAAGTGTCTTCCTGTGAGGGTCATGAACAACTTCTGTGCCATAAGAGTACCACTTTGGATTTATATACACTTGTGATCAAGAGATTCCTTAGCTTCTTCTTTAGGAGATTCAAAGATTCATTATACATTCCCAAACAAAATATCTCTATTAAAACCACATCATCGTTACCACCTTGACACCATATATCTTTTCACCCTTTTGACATCAATGACAACTTCTTCCAACAATCTCCCCCTTTGTTATTGATGGCAACAATTTCAAATATATCTCCCCCTTTGACATAAATGACAAAAGGGGTGAAACAACTTTGTTCACATGCTCCCATAAGGATAATGTTGGCTCGCCCTGTCAATATGCTTCTCTTATGTGACTTTGTTTTGCTAATAATTTTCTCTCTTGCAAAAGATAACTTTACTTGGCTATGAATGCCTTACGAAAATATATTTCTTTTCTGACAACAATCCCCCTTTGACTATGCTGACTCCCCCTTAGAATTGGCCATTTTTGGAAGCTTTATGAAGTAGCTCCCCTTGTGTTCCTGGATAATTTACCAAACCACTGCTTTGCTGACTTTTCATCAATCTCCTTTTCATGTTACTTAGACTCCCCCTCAACATTATCCATAATACTAGGAGCCTTCTTGTCAAACTGTTTAGAACAATAGGTATTGTTTTTTCTATAGAATTACAATATGTAATGTTGACACCTTTCTTTTTGCTTGTTGATATGACATTATTACTTGACTCTTCAATTGTTGTAGATATGTCCTTGAGTCTTTTGTATTGACTTGTTTTTCCTTCACTTTTTTAGCATGTAATACCAACTCCTTTATATCTTTGATCTTGGGATGTGTTCTACTTTCATTCAATATACTTCCCATCTTTAAGATAAGAGAATTAATTTGGTTTCCTGTCTTGAGCTGTGAACTTTCATCGTTTATACGGAGGACCATCCACAAGCTTCTTCTGTTTGTCCTTTTGGTTTCTTCATCCATATTTTCTTATATATGATATCAGTATTATCTTTTATGGAAGACTTTATCATGCTTCTACAGTCATGAGCTATGTGCCCATAGTTGTTTCACTTGTAGCATTCAACATTGTGGTTCATCGTACTTCTACAATCTCTTGCCATGTGTCCATAATTGTGGCAATTATAACATTTGATAATGTAGTTCATGTGGACACCTCCATTTCTTACTTGAGTCTTTTGTGCATAAGTTTTGCAATCTCTAGCCCTATGTCCAAAATTGTTACATGAAAAACAATAACCATAAAGGAAACTTTGGTACCTAGGAGAAAAAGGTCTTCTTTGTGGTGTAACATCTTTGTAGCCATTCTTTATTCAATATTGACTTCTTCCTTTGTAGACTTTTCCCTGGTGGGATCTTCTGAGAATATATGCATAACTCTTGCCCTTTTCTTCAATTTCCCTATTTGGTATCTTGGAGCTTTCACTTAACGCTCTTCTCAGGCCTTGAATTTGTTTTCAATTGGGAAATTGTTTTGTCCAAATCCCCTTTTAGTGAAAGGATCTCAAGTTCTTTCCTTTGACAAATATATTTCTTCTCTTGAAGTTGACTTGTTAGATCTGCTTCAATTTTCTTGGCCTCTTCTAGATGACTTCTTAAAGCAAAAAACGTCTTATCAATTTCTTCAATACTATATTCCATCTATCCTTTTGAATGAGATTTTTGTAGTTAACCTTTTAGTAATTGGTTCTCCTCTCTAAGCTTTGAGAGTTCCACTTCAGTTTCTATTGATTCCAAACTTAACTTTTCAAATTCTTTCTTTAAGAGCCAATTTTAGCTTCTTGTTCTTGATACGAATTTTCCTTTCTTTTCCATGCTTCCCCCTTCTTTTAGTTGACTTGCTAGAACTGTATTTCTTATTGATACTTCTACATTTGTTCCATTAGCATCTTGTTCTTATTTCTTCCTTCAACTCATCTAGGGTACTAATCAACTTCGCTTTAAGTTCTACAACCCCTTCAATTTATGAATTTTCTTTATCTTCAGAAGCATTGCTTTCATAAATTTCATCATTTGATTCTAGATGTTCTTCATTTTCTGTATTTGACCTTTCATTTTGATTGTCTTCATGTTCCTGATGGAGAGATCCCTTTGTGTAGAGGTTTTGTAGCTTGTGTTGATGTATTTGTAACTTCGGAATGTATTCATCTATGTATCTTATGTATTGTAACCCGATGTTTATTCGGAGATGTATCTATAATGTAATTAAGTCATGTTGTCATGCCCCGATGTTCCGATCGGGAGGATCAATAATGTAAACAAGTCATGTCAAGTCATTGTGGGTAACCATCTGATTGTCTAAGGGTTAAAGTCCCCACAGTTTCAGGGCACTAGGGTTATTAGACTCTCCTAGTAGAGTTCGGCCCTGGTAGGGTTTTAGTCATGTCGAGATTAGTATAAATAGAGAACTAGAGTCTCTATTTATCACACAACTCATCCACAGTCAAGTGTAGCGCATAGTTGAGGAAGGAGAAGACACTGGGGCTAGATAAGAAGAATGTTACTACTGTCAGGAGATCACTTACTGTTTTGGGCTTTTACTATTTTGGTGTTGATTCTATCTCTGAGGAAGTTGCGGGGTTTTCTCCATTTATGGTTTCCTCGAGGAAAAACAGTGTTCATTGTCTCTTGTGTTTGATTGTTGTACTTGTTATTTTCTCAATTAAAGATCCTAATAATGCTAGCTTAATGTTGAAAAACTAACATGGTATCAGAGCTAACTTGAGAAGAAGACACTGTGCAGCTGCGGGAACTAGGGATTCCTAGTTTGTGGATCTTCCTCCACAAATTTTCAGCAAAAGTAAGGTGGAATAACTCTCCTCCTTAGGGCGCATCTTTCTGTCGAAGCAGAATCCAATTCTGAGGTTTTTCAGTTTTGGACCTGACACTGCTGCCGGAAATTAGGGCTTTTCACAAAAGAGAAATTTTTCAGTGAGCCCAGGCCTGGATTGATCGCCTCCCCAAAATACAAGTTAGGGACAAATTTCAAGGCATTTGGGTGGACAGATCTCTGGAAAAGAAAAACCCCAATTTGCTCATGTTCCAGTACTACGGGATTTCAGCTCCAAATCCAACTCTAAAATCTTGACCTGGTAAGATCTAAATATTTTGTATTTCCATTTGAGGTTCTCAGTTTAAGATGTCTCATCATACCAAGCTTGATGAAAAGCTTGAGGGAGCTGATAACTTCCGAGCCTGGAAGTATAGGATCTCCCTGGTCCTGGAAGAAAATGAGTTAGACTCCTACATCCATGAGGAGGTTCCAGTTCCAGAGGGAGATGAGGCAAAGGCCTTACATAAGAAGAAGATGGTTATGGCAAAGAGGATCATTGCTGATTCTATCAAGGATCGCCTTATACCTCAGGTGTCCTCTCTCAAGACACCTAAAGCTATGTTTGATGCCCTAATTAACCAAATTGTTTGAAGGGAAGAACATAAAC
Organism: Pseudotsuga menziesii; assembly: GCA_001517045.1. Lineage (NCBI taxonomy): Eukaryota > Viridiplantae > Streptophyta > Pinopsida > Pinales > Pinaceae > Pseudotsuga > Pseudotsuga menziesii. Next base: position 1,281,392 of record LPNX010344793.1, on the reverse strand, counting down.
TGGAAGATGACTCTGAGGAATCAACTGAAGAATGTGAAGATCCAGGATGCAAAGACCATCCAATCTTACTTCACAAGGGTTTCTCAGATCAAGGAACAATGAAAAGCTGTAGATGAAGAAGTGGAGAATGCAGAGATTGTGATGACAACACTAAATGGCCTTCCTAGGTCATGGGATTCTTTCATCCAAGGAATATGTGCCAGAAAGAAGTTAGTCAAATTAAGCAGACTATGGGAAGAATGTTCTCAAGAAGAAGCATAGATAGCAGCTCGAGAAGAGAAGATGGGAAGTGAAGACCAAGCTCTCACAGTTCACTCCAAGAAAGGTAGAAGAATATCTCATTACTCCAAAGGTAAGGATCCTCATCATAGAGATAACATTAGAAGGGACCTATCAAAATTGAGATGTTATACATGTGATGAAAGAGGACACTTTGCAAAAGACTGTCCTAAGAACAAGGGTCACTCTCATAAGAAGAAGGGGAACAAAAGAAGACATCATGCTCATGCTGTAGAGGATGATGAAACCTCCAAGAAAAGAACCAGATATGAAAGTGAAGATTCTTCAAGCAAGGATGAATATGTTCTGATCTCCGCTCTCACACGTAACATTACTCATGGAAGTGATGATTGGCTTATAGACAGTGGGGCTTCCAAACATATGACTGGATTCAAGGAATCCTTTGTGAGACTGTCAGAACATGAATCACCTCACAAGGTGAAGCTAGGAGATGACTACCAATATCCAATAAAAGGTAGTGGGGAATATTCATATAAACTAGACTCTGGTAAGTCTCTAACAATGAAAGAAGTATTGTTTGTGCCAGGACTCAAGAAGAACCTTCTCTCCATATCAGCATTGGATGCAAAAGGAATGATGGTTGCATTCATAGATGGTCAAGTCATCATGTGGCCTAAAGGAAAGACTATCGATGATGCGGTGGGGATTGGAGAACTAGAAGGAGGTTTGTACAAATTGAAGGGCCATCCAGAACAAGCCTTGATCCATGACACAGTAGAGCCAAGGGAACTTTGGCATAGAAGGCTTGCACATGTGCATTACAAAGCACTACCTATTGCAAGCAAAGTTGTTGAAGGTCTTCCAGAATTCCAAGCAAAACATGATGGGGTCTGCAAAGGATGTGCGAAATGAAAGAATACAAAGAAGACATTTCCCAGCAGCGAAAGCAAATCCAAAGACATACTAGAAATCATCCACTCCGATGTATGCGGTCCGATGTCATCAAACTCACTAAGCGGGTATGCATACTATGTTTTTTTTATTGATGATTTTTCTAGGAAGACATGGGTTTACTTCATGAAAAACAAAGAAGAAGTATTCAGCAAATTCAAGGAATTCAAAGCCTTGATCAAGAACCACACTGAAAAGAAGATCAAGACTTTTCGATTAGATAATGGCAGAGAATTCACTTCAAATGAATTCAAAGAGCTATGTAAAGAATCAGGGATTAAGAGGGAGTTGTCCACTCCTTATAATCCACAACAGAATGGGATTGCGGAACGAAAGAACAGAACCATCATGGAAGCTGTAAGAGCCATGCTTCATGATCAAGATTTTCATATGCATCTTTGGGCTGAAGCTTCCAGAACAGCGGTGTATGTACAGAACAGTACTCCACATAGAGTACTCGAGAACAAGACTCCTGAAGAAGTCTTCTCCGGAAAGAAACCAGAAGTCATCCATCTCAGAATATTCGGCTGTCCTGTGTACATACACATTCCAAAAGAGAAGAGAACAAAATTAGATCCTTCAGGAAAGAAGGGTATATTTGTGGGATACTCTGAAAGCTCGAAGGCTTATAGAATCTATTTCCCAGGATACAAGAAGATTGACATCAGCAGGGATGTGACATTTGATGAAGACACAGCTTACAACAAATCCAAAAAGATACCTGCTGAAGAACCTGAAGAAGCAGAAGCACCCAGAATTCATGATACAACTATGAACGAAGAAATTCAAGAAGAAGAACGAGAATTTGAAGAACCACAAAGACCTATAGATCCACCTCGAGAGAAGAATCCTCATAAGAGGAAACCTGCTTGGGTACAAGAACTTATCCAAAGTGCGGAAAGATATGGGGCTCTAGAAGAGAATCACAGAGAAAGAAAGAGGACCAAATCCTGCTCTGGGTATGTAGCTTTACTATGTGACTTCATTGATAAAGAACCTTCTAGTTATGAAGAAGCGGCAGAACGGAAAGAATGTAAGGATGCTATGATCGAATAATATCAATCAATCATGAAGAATGATGTTTGGGATGTTGTCCCAAGACCAGAAGGGAAGTTAGTTGTAACTTCCAAATGGATCTACAAGATCAAGCATGCTACAGACTGTGCAATTGAAAAGTATAAGGAAATATTTGTGGCTTGGGGTTTCTCTCAGAAAGAAGGAATAGACTATGAAGAAACCTTTGCACCTGTAGCCAGATACACTTCCATCAGATCAGTACTTGCTCTGGCTGCACTGATGAAATGGAAGATACACTAGATGGACGTCAAGACTGCTCTCTTGAATGGTGTAGTGGAAGAGGAAGTGTATGTAGAACAGCCACTCGGTTTTGAGACACGTGACAGAGAGCCTCATGTATGCAGATTGAAAAAAGCCCTGTATGGTTTGAAACAGGCACCCAGGACTTGGTATGGCAGAATTGACAGTTTTCTATCAAATTTAGGCTTTACCAAGAGTAAAGCAGATTCCAACCTTTACTACAAGGTTGAGGATGGCAACCTAGTGATGCTTCTACTGTATGTAGATGATCTATTTGTGACAAGTACGGATGGGTTGATTGCTAATACGAAGAGAAAGCTTGCTGCTGAGTTCGAAATGAAGGACTTGGGGATGATGCATTACTTTCTAGGTATGGAGGTGTGGCAAAGTATAGATAGAATCTTCTTTGGACAAGGGAAGTATGCAGTAGAGATCCTGAAGAGGTTTGGGATGATGGACTGCAAGGCTATGGCCACACCTATGGCATCAAACCTGAAGCTATTGAGTGATGCTTCATCAAAGTCGGTTGATGCTACGATGTATCGTCAGATGATTGGGTCATTGATGTGCCTGATGAACACGAGACCAGACATTTGCTTTGATGTGAACACCTTGATCCAGTTCCTGACAGATCCGAGACATGTTCACTTGATTGCTGCAAAGCATATTCTAAGGTACCTGAAGGGTACAGTTGAGTATGGGCTCAAGTATGATGCGAATCAAAAGATTAACCTGGAAGGTTATGTTGATTCAGATTGGGCAGGCAGTGCCATCGATAGGAAGAGCACTTCAGGGTGTTGCTTCAGTATGGGATCAGGTGTGATCTCTTGGTTTAGCAGGAAGCAATCTTGTGTGGCACTGAGTACAGCTGAAGCAGAGTATGTCGCAACTTGTTCAGCTAGTTGTGAGGCAGTATGGCTGCAGAAGCTACTGTCTGATATATTTGATCTCTAGTTGGATGCTACTTGCATACATTGTGACAACCAGAGTTGCGTGAAGTTTTCAGAGAATCCAGTGTTCCATGACAAGTCGAAGCATATCAAGATCAAGTATCACTATATCAGGGATATGGTGCAGAGGGGAGCAGTGAAGCTCCAATATGTTGCAACGGAGGAACAAATAGCTGACATTAGAGGAAATTTTGGGTCTAAAATGGGCCTTATAAGAAAACGTGCCGAAATAAGTTTTTGTGAGTTGGAATTCAAGAACCAATATAATTTCAATAAAATAAGTCAACCATAATGGTTGAATTGACATATTTGTTATTAAAAAAACTACTTTTTTTGTTCGTATTTTCGACATATCTCATTGTGTTTTTACTCAAATTTCAATCAGGAGAGCTCGTTGGATGTGGAATTTGATTCTGCATCCAACGAGTACCCACACTGCATACTTTTGATGGACCTCGCTACCCCAAAAACAAGAAATACATGAAAAATGTGATGATGATGTCATCATCATGTTTTTTCAGGTATTTCTTGTTTTTGGGGTAGCGGGTGTTGGTCGCTATGGGCAGACCCGGGTTTACTATTATGTACCAACAACACCCTTAGCTCACTGGCCCTTTCGGCAACAGACCACAGAGCGGCCTGAAGTCTCACCCAAAGTGATTCTAATGGGTTGGCCAAAGACTCAAGTGTCTTTAACCAGGTTCTGTCGCATCATGTGCATGTTTCGCAGCATCTCTGAGCCCGCGAGGTCTCTCTCTCCGCGACACGCAGCTTCCTCTTCCTCGCGATGACTCTAGCCCTTATCGCATCGCCGCGTCCTAGGCAACACGTAACTCTCTCGTACGTTAGATCCTTAACCGCGGCGCACCACAGCTCCTCTGATGGTGCGATATCGCTTCCCTGCGATATCCTACCGCTGCGGCTCAGCGTATTTAGTGCTACTTGTGTCCGACTGACAGGACTCAACGTATAAGGCTGTGCAACACTGCGACTCTTAACTGTCTTGAGAAAAACATAGACAAACTCTTATACATAATACTTAAAGACTTCAACTTGTATTTATCCTCATATACTGTCGCGAACTGAATAACACATACATACATTCAACTGTAATCAAAATCCATGTAAAGAGTGACAAATATAACAAGCAACCACAATCACATGAATCAATCACATAACATACTGGTTTTACGTGGTTCACTCCTAGGATGGAAGCTACGTCCATAGAACTGTGTTTCTATATTATAACTCAGGGGAAGTAAACACAGTTCTGCTGCCCCGCATATGCAACTCGATATCTTCTGGGTAACTCCGCACACAACCTGGAGCCCTTCTCTCTTAGATCTATTTTCTATCTCTATATTGCTTCTCTACAATATCTTCTTCCCTCTCTATCAATCCCTGCAGATTGTTACATACAGGCTCAATGAGCCAGCTACTGGTTTCAGTAAGATAACTACAGCTAATAACAGAACCAGAGCTCAGCTCCTATAATACAACTATCTAACAATGTCTACTTGTCTAACTGCCTAATCAACTAACCAACCAACCAACCCTTTTACAATACAAAATACATCCCTTTATAGGTGGCCCGAAGGTCTCGCCATTACAACAATGTGGGCCTGTCCCAACAGTAACCCAAAAACCCTAACTAGTGACAGTCGGCATATCTATACTTGGAGTAGCCGCTTTCCGTCACACCACTGCTCTCTGCAGTCTTCCATGCTTCCTGGCGCTGACCATGGGTACTGTGCACCGCTTCCCTTCTTATGTCCTTTGTCTTCAATACCTCAGCCTCGTTGCTCCTTTTCCTTTATGAGGGTAGCTGAGCCCTCCTGTCTTCGCCGCTGCCTTCAATGCAGTGGGTGAGCTCTCTCTTATCGGCCGCTCAGGTACTGTCGTCTCCTTTGACTTCTCTGTACCAACAGTCATGGTTTTCGTCTCTAATCTGCAGCTAGAAACATGCTACGGTGTCGTAGCTTTACCTTATCTCTTCATCTTCGCCAAAACTGTCTATCCGCCAAAATGGAAGCTTCTCCTGTAGCTACAGGACCCTGCTCCAACAGCGGGGTCCGTCAAAATTATGCAGTGTGGGTACTCGTTGGATGCAGAATCAAATTCTGCATTCAACGAGCTCTCCCGATCAAAATTTGAGTAAAAACACAGGGAGATATGTCGAAAATACGAACACAAAAAGTAGTTTTTTTCTTTCTTCCTCCAAAATTAATCAATATTATTTTATTATTTTAACTATTATTTTATTATTTTCCTTAGGAGGCCCATTTTAGACCCCAAAATTCCTCTAATGTGTATTGACGAAGCCATTGGCTAGGCTGAAGTTCGAGTACTTCAGGGAGAATCTTGGTGTTCTCCAGATCGAGGTTTCCTCCAAGAGAAAATGATGAGACCCATAGCCATTCTGACATGGTGAGAGGATTGGTTCCTTCCATGGTCAGATGTAAGGGTTGAGCCATTCTGTCATGGTGAGAGGATTGGTTCCTTCCATGTCAGATATGAGTGCTGGCCATTCTGTCGAGTAGGACAGATGTAAGGGTAATTGCCATTCTAGGAATGGAGGCACCTGGTCAGTTACCAGGAAAAATCAGTCTAGGACTGAGAAGCCATTCTGAGGTGACAGAGGTATGTGTTCCCACTTGATCAGATGAAAGGGCTGAACCATTATGTCATGGATAAAGGATTAAGTTCCTTCCATGCCAGATGTGAGTGTTGTCCATTCCGACGAGTAGGTCGGATGTAAGGGCAACTGCCATTCTCTAGGAGAATGGAGGCACCTGGTCAATTACCAGGTAGCTCAGTCGAGGAGGACCGGGGGCCATTCTGATATGACTGTAGGATTGGTTCCTACAAGATCAGATATGAGTGCAAGCCCTTCCATAATTGTGAGCAAGATGTGTTCCCGCCTGGGTGGATGTAAGTGCAGATCCCTTTCATCATTGTGGTACGATGTGTCCCAGCCTGGATGAATGTAAGTGCAAAGCCTTTCTTCGATCATGTGTTGATAAGATATAAGTGTTGAGCCTTTCTTCGATCATGTGTTGATCAGATATAAGTGATGTGCCTTTCTTCGATCATGTGTTGATCAGATGTAAGTGCAGTATCTATCTTCGATCATGTGTTGATCAGATAGAAATGTTGAGCCTTTCTTCAATCATGTGTTGATAAGATGTAAGTACTGGGCCTTTTTTATATGATTATAGGATTGGTTCCTACATGATCAGATGTGAGTGTTGGGCGTGCCTTTTTGACGAGTAGGTCAGATTTAATTGTTGGGCGTGCCTTTCTTCGATCATGTGTTGATCAGATATAAGTGCTGAAGAAGACCTACATGGAGGCTAGGCCTACAACCAGCATGAAAAAGGGCTGGCTCTATAGAACTTCCTATGACGAGAAGAATCATGAGATAGCACCAATGATGATCCAGATCGAGTGATGATCGAGATCCAGTGATGATAGCCAATGATGATCTAGATCTAGTGATGATCGAGATCCAATGATGATGATCCAGATCGAGTGATGATGCCCGGTGATGATCCAGATCCAGTGATGATGTCCCATGATGATCCAGATCCGAAGATGAAGATGACTTGAAGACAAAGATGACTTAAAGACTCAGAAGACTTGAGATGCAAATGACGAGAAGATCCAGCTGATACAGAGAAGAAGACCAGTGCTGAAAATTGTGTCGAAAGAATACCTTCCTAGTTAAGAGGGAGTGTTGATGTATTTGTAACTTCGGAATGTATTCATCTATGTATCTTATGTATTGTAACCCGATGTTTATTCTGGGATGTATCTAAAATGTAATTGAGTCATGTTGTCATGCCCCGATATTCCGATCGGGAGGATCAATAATGTAAACAAGTCATGTCAAGTCATTGTGGGTAACCCTCCGATTGTCTAAGAGTTAAAGTCCCCACAGTTCCGGGGCACTAGGGTTAATAGACTCTCCTAGTAGAGGTCAGCCCTGGTAGGGTTTTAGTCATGTCGGGATTAGTATAAATAGAGAACTAGAGTCTCTATTTATCACACAACTCATCCACACTCAAGTGTAGCGCATAGTTGAGGAAGGAGAAGACACTGGGCTAGATAAGAAGAAGGTTACTGTTGTCGAGAGATCACTTACTGTTTTGGGATTTTACTGTTTTGGTGTTGATTCTATATCTGAGGAAGTTGCAGGGTTTTCTCCATTTATGGTTTCCCTGAGGAAAAACACTGTGTTCATTGTCTCTTGTGTTTGATTGTTGTACTTGTTAGTCTCTCAGTTAAAGATCCTAATAATGCTAGCTTAATGTTGAAAAACTAACAGCTTGTCCCATATTTCTTTAGATGATGTACACTTTCCAACTTTGTCTTTCAGAGGATCATATAGTCCATGCAAGATGATATCCATTTCCATTGGATTATTCTTCCTTAACTCTTTCTTGGCTATTGTTTTTAGTGATCTTTCTAGAGCAGTATAACCATTCACAACAGATTGTCAGAGACTCAAATCTTGTCCCTGTAAATAAGTCTCATCCTTATAATCCAATGATCAAAATTTGATCCATAGAACAAAGGAACCTCATCGACAGAGTAAAGACTTTCATGTCCATCCATGATCTCCAGAGATCTTCCTTCAAGTTATTAGATTGTACCTGAAGGAACCTGCTCTGATAACAATTGTTGGACACACCGAACACACTGAGAGAGGGGGTTAATCAATGTGCGTACCTTTTATTACTTTTCAAAACTTGATTATCAACAGCTTGCAAAGTACAACATTCATTAATACATTATCAACCTTTACATTTCATAAGCATATCATCATCACAAAAGAAACATACACAATACACAATATTTTATGTGGAAACCCAAGTACTGGGGGAAAAACCACAAGAGATGTTGTTTATATTATGGAGATTACATTCAATGTGTTTACCAGCACCAACTAGAAGGAAGTTGAAACTCCCTGATTTTCTAGAACCAACTAGGAAGCTCCAACCCCCTAGTTTAGTAGCACCAATTGAAAGGAGGCTGCAACCCCTTAAGGCCACATGATCCAACCTGTAGAGAGGACTCCAATCGTTAGTGAACACCAACCTGAAGGAGACTACAATATCCTATTCTTGCCCCATCCTACCACCCTGATATGGATAGAAGAAACAATCTATAACAATCATTGTATCAATGTCTCTAGCAACTTGTACCTGCATCTTTGTCCCTGCACATGTATCACTGTCCCTATTCCTGTATCCCTGTCTCTTTCAATATGTATCACTGCATCTCTATCTAAATGCCACAATTACTGTCTCTTTCACAATGCTTTTAGAATTTCTTAATATTATAGTAGTATATCTTAATTGCATTTATCAATAGGATCACTAGAAGATAGACAAAGCACAGCACAATAACACAAGTATTTTTCACCTGGGAAACCCAATTGGGAGAAAACCCATCAACCTTCGTCTAGAGATAATAATTCTCAAATTAGAGTACAATGAAGAAAGAAAAGAAAAATATGGAAATACTTTCCAAAGATTGAAACCCTAAAAAACAGTTTTCTTCTGCAGTGTATGCGAACTTCTTTGAGCTGTTGTGTAGCTGCACTCTGACAGAAACTGCGCAATTCACTTGTGTTGCTGCATTGTTGTTGTGTGTAATAATGAGGAGGGGTGCCTCCTATTTATACTGTTTTCCCACCCAGAAATTAATTAGGGCTGACTTCACTTGGGGGAGCAATAAAATTTTATATTTCATCATTTATATTTTATTCTTTTATTGTTGGCTTTTCACCCCAAGGCTTACATTGTTCTTTCTAGGGTTTGCATGAATGATTACAACAAGTTCAAATCCCGAAGGAAAACAATAAGAATAGCTTCTAAAGTTGCACAAACTCCAACACTCCATCTCAACAAGGAAGGTATTCTTCGGTCTTCATCAGCATCATGATCATCTGGGTTTCATCTGTACATCTATTCTGTCTCCATCATCTCTAAACGTACTGAAGGTTGTATTTATGAATTTGTTCTATCTAGATGTTTGAGAGAGAATATTCTGCTAACTATCTGCCTCTACTGCTGATGGAATACTTCCATGCCTGGGTAGAGATCCTGGATGAGCACACGTGCACGACCGTCTACTACCTGTTCGTCTCATCTGTCGATGGGGTACTCCCATACCTGGCTGAGAACTTAAACGAGTAGAGGTACCTATGCAATCACATGGCCATCTATTACATGTCTGACTCATCTACCAATGGGATTTCTCCCATACCTGGAAGAGCAGAGGCACCTGTGTGAACCCGACCTTCTACTTCCTAGAAGTCTCATCTGTCGATGGGATTTCTCCCATACCTGGCTGAGAACCTAGACGAGCAGGGGCACCTGTGTGAACCCAACCATCTACTACATGTTTGTCTCATCTACCGATGGGATTTCTCTCATACCTAGTTGAGAACCTAGACGAGCAGAGGTATTTGGGCAAGGGTATAGTGAGTGTCTCTCAGTCATCTCTCCCTCTCAAGGAGGGATACGTTCTCTTCTACTCCAAGTCTTCCGTGAAAGTATTCAAATTTCACCCTGGGAAGAGGCTTGGTGAGAACATCTACAGTCTAGTCATCTATCGGAATATACTGTAGCTCGACCGTATCTTTATGCACCATATCACGGATGAAGTGATACCGAATCTCTATGTGCTTTGACTTGTCATGAAATACAGGATTCACTGACATATGCACACAACTCTAGTTATCAAAGTGAATCACGATTGGCTCTGGAATCTGGCCAAACAATGCTGCAAGAATTTTACGAATCCAAACTGCTTCTCGGGTTGTTAAACTAGCAGCCATATACTTGGCCTCTGCAGTACTAAGAGCTATTGAGTTCTACTTCCTAGTGCACCAGGAAATAACTGCAGATGCTAGACTGAAACAAAATCCTGAAGTACTCTTCCTATCAATAGAGCATCCAGCCCAATCTGAGTCTGTAAACCCTTGCAATTTTAAGTCACATTCTGAATCATATCGTAGACCATATCCCACAGTGCCACGTAAGTATCTGAGCACATGTTTTGCAGCAATCCAGTGAATCTGCCTCGGTTTGCACATCAACTGACTGAGAGCATTCACATCAAAACAAATAGTTGGTATGGTGTTCGTCAGATACATCAAGGACCCAATCAACTGGTGATACATGGTGGGATCAATCAAATTTGAATCGGAAGCAGAATCCCTCAGCTTCTTCAAGTTTGCATCTATCGAAGTAGCTATGGACTTGCAATCCAACATTCCGAATCTCTTTAGTATATCTATGGTGTATTTTCCTTGTCCTAGGAAAATCTCTTTTTTCCTCTGCAATACTTCTAATCCCATAAAGTAGTGCATAAATCCAAGATCCTTCATTTTGAACTCAGAGGCGAGTTTCTACTTACACCATAAGATAAGTTTCCCATTTTCAGTAAGAAACAAGTCATCAACATATAGTACCAAAATCAGTGGCTCATCATTCACAGCCTTGTAGTAAAGGTTGGGGTCTGCGTCACTCTTGGTGAATCCCAGACTCACTAGGAATCCGTCTATTTGTCCATACCAAGCATGAGGTGCTTTCTTGAGTCCATATAAAGCCTTTTTCAGCTTGCATTCATGAGACTCATTTCCATGGACAACAAACCCTTCTAGTTGTTCAATATATACTTCTTCCTCAATAGTACCATTGAGAAAGGTTGTTTTGACATCCATCTGATGCAACTTCCATCCCACAGCTAAAGCAATAGAAATGATCGATATGATGGAAGTGTGTCGAGCCATAGGAGAAAATGTCTCATCATAATCGACTCCCTCTTTCTAAGAGAACCCTTTGGAAACAAATATAGCCTTGTAGTTGCTCCATGTGGAGTTTCATGCTCCTCTGCATTCTACAAAATCTGTTGTGCCCATCTAGGTCTTTTCCGTCTTACTGCCATATCTGTGGGAGCATCATCTGGCTCAACTGGATCAATGGAACTGATCAGTTTATTCATTTCTCCAGACTCCCTCTTAATGTTTGGAGGGGGAAATGATCTCATCTCTTCATCGTCATCAATCTCCATATCTGATTCTCTTCCTTTTCAGATAGCCATTTCTTCTTCAAAGGTTGCATCCTTCCTGACTTCAATTTGAATTGATCCTGGGATGTTGTATATTCTGTAATCCTTTGAAGACTTGCGATATTGGCACAAATGTTTCCTTCTTGCTTGAAGGTTTTAACTTGGGCATGTGAATGTAGACTGGAAAGTAATTGTCCATCCTGGTGATGACCAGGTTCATCAAGGATCCTTCAATTTCCTTGTTCGAGTGACAACATCAGTGTCGTCAGGTTTCTATCATATGTAATAGACTAGAATCCTTGTCTTTGAGGGATAACTCCCTCCGTCTCTCAGAAGTCGGTTGACTAAATCTTCTTGAAGCAGCATATAGACCGACATTTGTAGAAGCTTTCTGCTTCTGATCACCAAATCTCTGCATGAGATTATTCTGGGTCTGAGAGTCATAATACATGCTTCTAGAGGCTTTCTGCTTCTGTTCCATCTGTATATCAATGGGATCACTTGTCCTTGTAGATCATGGCATTCCCTACAAGTCAAATCCCGTTAGATGGTTAGCAATGTTTCATAATCAATGTATTAACAAAATAATGTAGGCAACCTTTTAGTCAATGCTTCGACACAACACACATAAGGCCATTATCTGGATGCTTATGGTCTCCATTATAGCATATCATCAAGAGTGTGTACTACTCCAGTATGTTATAAAGGAGTCCTCATCCTAGACGGGTTGTGCAGCATGACAGGCTCTTTAACTACCTGAATTTTAGAAATGTAGATATGTGTAACATATATTAAAAAACAACCAGATCTAATCTACTAGAGCACGTAAAATCAAATACTTATCTTTTGTAGTTTTGTGGGCGGGCTCCCGCTATCAGGGTCCACTGGTCTTCATATGTTTGCTTAATGATCATCACAATCTGGATCTTCATATCATTTCTTAGAAGAAGAACTCCGAACAATCATCCTTCCTTGGCTCCTTGTGAGGAGGGTCTTCTTCTACATCAGCAGTTGAAGCTTCATGCTTCCTTTTGATTGAACTTCGACAGCTACTGGCATAATGACCGTATTTCTTGCACCTGTAGCACTATATCTAAGATAAATCATTCTTCTCTTGTTTCTTCTGATCTTGGGGAAGACTTGATCTCATATCTTGGTGCTTCGGATTGAAGGACTTCCTTCCCCTTCCCTTGCCTTTCTTGGCATGAGATATGAATGCTTGATTTTCCACAGGTTGAGTGCCATCAAGTCTTTGGCGTGCTGGGATTCTTGTTTCTTCCTGAGTCCATTCTGCCCATAACTTGTCAAATTTGGGAAACTTGGTTCGACCACTTATAGTTTGGATAAAAGACACCCAAGATGGTGGGAGACCATTTAAGGTGGTCATAACGAGATCCTTTTCTTCAAGATTGTCTCCACTGGACTTTAGCTTGTCCCGGAGCTCGGTGATCCTCATGAAATATGAGGCAATATCCTCGGACTTCGTCATCTTCATGTTCGACAGTTGATTCGTTAATGTGAGAGTCACATTGATGCTACTGTGTTCAAATAGCTTCTTTATAGTTTTGAACATCCTCCTCGCCTTCATCTTTTCTGAGATATGAGGAACCAAGTGATCTCTAACTGAGTCCACTAAAATCCTCCTTGCTTTGGCATCATCCTTTCTCCAGCGAGGTTTGTCTTCTTCGGCTTCTGGTTCTGGGATGTTTTCCTTTACAAACTGTAATAGGTCATTTTCTTCTAGTAGAATAAGAACCCTAGACTTACAAGGGATGAAACTCGAATCCCCTTCCAAACGATCTTCAACATTCATGTTGATCATCTTGATTGCAGATCTGGATCTGAGACCCCAGTAGAGGCTAGGTCAAAAATGAAAGTTGGAGTTTTGGAAAACTGACTCCACAGATAAATGTGCCCTAAAGAGGCAAGTTGAGTAGAGGTAGAGTCAAACCAAAACTTTGGAGAAAGTAGGTCAAAACTAGAAACCCTAATTTATGTTGTAGCTGTAAAATTAGGTCAAAATTGAAAATTCTCAGAATTTAATTTTGTCTTCACCAAAAGATGCGCCCTCCTTAGAGCGAAATTCTCAAGGCTATTTTTCTACCAAAAGGTTGAGTGAAGACCTTGAAAGATGAAACCCTAGTTCGACAGGTTGCTGACAGAGTTCCGACAATGGCTTCTTCTAGCACTGCTCTGATACCATGTTAGAATTTCTTAATATTATATTAATATATCTTAATTGCATTTATCAATAGGATCACTAGAAGATAAACTAAGCACAGAACAATAACACAAGTATTTTTCACCTAGGAAACCCAATTGGGAGAAAACCCAGCAACCTTCGTCTAGAGATAATAATTTTGAGATCAGAGTACAATGAAGAAATAAAAGAAAAATATGGAAATACTTTCCAAAGATTGAAACCCTGAAAACAGTCTTCTTCTATAGTGTATGCGAACTTCTCTGAGCTGTTGTGTAGTTGCACTCTGCCAGAAACTGTGCACTTCACTTATGATGCTGCGCTACTGTTGTGTGTAATAATGAGGAGGGTGCCTCCTATTTATACTGTTTTCCCACCCAGAAATTAACTGGGGCCGACTTCACTTGGGGGAGCAATATAATTTTATATTTTATATTTTATATTTTATTCTTTTATTAGTGGCTTTTCACCCCAAGGATTACATTATTCTTTCTAGGGTTTGTATGAATGATTACAACAAGTTCAACTCCCGAAGGAGGACAATAAGAATAGCTTCTGAAGTTGCACAAACTCCAACAAATTCCACTATCAATGTCAAAATTCCATAATCATTGGACCACACTGTCTCAATATCTGTCACACTATATCAACCTGTACATGCCTCAAGTATATAACCAAAAACAATCATCCATCGATTTCATTTGGATCCTCAACTTTTACATCATATACATTTTCAAAACACTAAACATTTCAAAAGATGAGCCACATGCCACAACATAACCATGGACTATACCAATATAATCACTTTGATCTATGCCAAGACCATTATACAGTATGTCCAAATAATCACCATGATCAATACAAACAAATCATCAAGATCTATGCCATGATCACCATAAATTGTTCACCAACATCTAAGTCAATATCACCATCAAGTATGCCAAGAGATAAGCACAATAACATGTACACACTTCATACATTTTCAAGACAACAAGATGGACCCTAGTCCATGAAAGGCATGACCATCACAAGAGAGACCCATGTACAAGAGACATACCAGATCTATGCGAAGATGATCATCATCATATTCCCCCATAACATATATAATGACTTCAAAGAGATATACCAAGAGAGAGGATCACATACCAATATCCAAGACGAGCTCTATCCATGAAATACATGTGTCATCACAAGAGAAACTCACAAACATGAACTGTACCTTTTCCAATATTACAAGATGAAGAGACAATACAGAAACCAAAAGAGTATCTAGATAGATTCATCACATAGCCCTTGTAACCATCTTTCCAATGGGCCAAGAATTTTGTAATTCCAATACCGTATGAGAAAGTCATGCCATTTTTCGTGAATCTCCTCAATCCTCAAAGATGCCCACAAAAAGTTCGCACTTTTTTTCCAAAGATGTGCAATAGGAAGAGAGACTTTATTGATGATAAAATGAAAGGTTTGGCCTTCTATTTATACACTTCAACATGATCTAGTAGCTTATTTTAGTGTCTCCTTAAACTCATCCTTAATTTGTGGATCGCCATATTTTAAGGGGGTCTCAAGAGTTAGTACCCTACCACAAGAGTCCATCATGACACTTCATGCCAGAAATTCAATATCACTCCATATCTTATCCAAAGGAGGCCTTAGGGATTGAACACACCATCATACTTGGTGGATACACCATTATTTCTCGTGGGGATCCTTGCCACTTCATGTGGTCTAATGAGCCAAAGTACCAGAATTTTTGGGGTCATGCAGACCAAGCATTATTATTTTGGGGTACTTCAAGATTCACACCAACTTTCTTTGGACCAATTTTGGGGACTCTTTAGGGCCTTCTCCACCATGGGTCATATAACCCCAAACCCATAGGCAAGTGGACCAAACACCATTGTTTATGGGTTTCTTCACCTTTTATTTGAGCATTGCCTTGTGGAGCAATCCTTATTACTTTGGGGCTACTTCTCATGGTCATATGGACCAATCCTTCTTGTTATGTAGACCCAACACCACTACTTTCAGGGTTATGTGGACCCATCATCATGATTTTGGGATATCTTTCACACTTTGTCCCAATATGCTTTGCACCACCTTAGGGGCTCTTTAGGGCCTTCTCCAGCTTAGGTTATGTGACCCCACCCACTTGGTCATGTGGACCCAACACCACTATTTTATGAATTTCTTCACATTTCTTATTGACATTGCTTAGGAACACCTTTACGAACTTTCTTACACTTCTTATCATCATGGTCATGTGACCCAACATCATTTATTTAGGAAATTCTTCACACTTCTTTAGGACAGTTTAGGGACCTCCTTTACACTCCACATCATCATGATCATTAGGGGTTTTTCTGGGGGATTTGTACCACTTATGTATAACTTAAAGTGTCTTTCCGTGAAGGCCATGCGCAACCGCTACGCCATAAGGGGACCGCTTTGGGTTTATATATACTTGTGATCAAGGGATTCCTTAGGTTCTTCTTTAGGGGATTCAAGGCTTCATTATACATTCCCAAACAATATACTACAACCACATCATCATTACCACCATGACACCACATCTTTTCACCCTTTTGACATCAATGACACCCTGTTTGACATCAATGACAACTTCTTCCAACTTCTTCCAACCAATAACTGGTCAGACAACCCTGGTTGAAATAAATTGTATAACTTTCATCATTGGTGAAACCTAATTGGCTCAATTTGATGGGAGATTGCTTCATCACTTTTAGATCTTTAGAGTAAGAATTGATAGTTGCGCTGGGCTCAGAATCTCAGAAAACCCCTAATCAACCTATTTATGAGAACCGCAATGTCAAGTTGACTGGCAATCAAAACTATGTGCAATAAGTAATTTTCAGCAAAGTGCATGCCTCATACATAACAATGCTTTAACCAAAATTAATTCCGTCAGCTTGTCTAGAACCTTGGTTACACATGCCCTCAAGATGTTGAATGATCATGGTAGAAATCATGGGTTGTTGAAATATTATGATTTGATTGACTATTGGATCTTTGCTCTGCTCTAGATGTTCAGTCAAGGCTTGTTCATTCTATTCTTCAGTCGGGGTACTGTTAGTTTTCGATTCATCGTTCTTTTGCTGGTCGGTTCTTTGTTCATCGGTCTACTATTGTCAAGTTGACTGTTGATCAATCGATTGTTGTTGCCTAATCATTTGCTCTTGACCCCTTCCTTCTTCGATTGGTGTGGTTCTTGGAGGCAAGGGTGTTTTTGTTAAGTCGATGGAGGTTTGTGTTGTGCCTGCTCTTGGTATTCTAGGTTGAGTCGACACCTTAAAAGTGAATTTAGTTCCTTCGGACTTCTTCGTTTTGATCTGTCGAGCAGTATGTTCCTCTATGCTTCCTCAGTACGTCCAAATTATTTTCAAATTGCTTTTCAATTGAAATTTTATTCTTATAGCCTCAACAATGATGTCTTTATCCCTCTCAATGGCTTCAACATACTCTGGATCAACTTTGGTTTCTAAAACTTGTTTTCTTTTCTTTGCCTGCTCCCTTGTAAATCTGCTTTTTTCTTCTTTTCTAGCAAATAGCACTTTCTGATCCACTTCAAGTTTCTTTCTGAGTAGGGGGTTTGCAAAATCTATCTATTCAACTCCCAGGTCACATTTCATTAATGGTGTAGGCGATTCGGTGTCGATTTCTTCTGTTGTCATTTTTTGCTTCTTTTCGATTGGTTTCTTTAGGGAGGGAGTCATCGTTGTGCCCAACTAATGTACAAATGGTATGGTGAAGACAATAGTTTCAATCTCTTCTTCAACTTCTCCGTTTAATAGGGGAGTTATAATCTGTGTGGTTGACTTCCTGGCTGGAGGGGATAATGTGATGCGGAGCACCTTGACTAACATGTCTCTTGAATGTTCTGTAAGAGGTCTACACGTTTCATTGTTCCATCCTATCGATCAGAAATTTCAGGATTTTGTTGTTTCTAAATTTAGTAATATATTCCTTCATTAGTTTTGTCTGGTGAGAGGGAGCATTTAGCAATCTTTTAAGGGGGAGTTAGAGTAGTCCAGATGTAATAAAAAAATAGATTTGAGCTGAGAGAGGGGACTTTTCTTTTTGGTTTCTTTCTAATTTGATTATGTTTAGAGTCAGAGGACAAGGGCTGCATCCCCTATAGGATAATAAACAATTTTTGATGCCTACGTACCCATCCAGTGGACCAAGGAGAGGGATGTATCTGAGTCAGGAACTTTCCATGATTAAATAAACTTGTTTATTGATTTGTATGTTCTTCTTGGATTTTGTTTTCCCTTTATTACATACAATCCGTGTTTCCAGATTTGTGTGTGCCCTACAGCTGGAGTGACTGCATCATATTGGGTATCTGATGTTCAACTGATGTGATAGTTCTTCAAACACTTAGTCAACTCTGGGGGTAGTACTCTAACTCTTGTGGCTCACCTCCTTTCCCATCTGCATACCACACTTTGGTGAAATCGAGGCCCAACGTAATGTGTACTAAGGGCAGAAAGTTTCTTCTTATATACATTGTGGGACTCTCCATCTATTTGAAGACGACTTCATGGATTTTACCCATTCTTCAAACATCTGCTGAGGAGTTAAGGACTCAGTTTGACCCTTCCATTTCAGTGAGAAGCGTTGAAAATTCTACATGGTCGGTGTGGTTGGAAAGGTGAAAGTTGTCTCACAGACTAGGGTGATTTGCATCATTGCTATCCATATTAGCAGTGATGGGCACCTGATAGCTTTGCTCTGTTCCTGACATTCTTCATAATTTGTCTTCAATATGTCAGCCAAATGCTCTGACCAGTTAAATGTTTTACCTTCTTGCACTGTTTGTCCAATAGCCCCCAGCATATTCAACTTTGTATCAAAAGTCTGACCAAAGTTGGTTAGGCAGAGCGCGACAATAATGCCTGTCCACTTTATTTGTTCGTCGTTCACTTGGCTTATCACTAAGTCCTTTGAATTTTTCGCTGTGGTTGATCCTATAAACTTCTCAATCCATTCTAACATGTCGGTTGTTCTGGGATGGACTCTCCAACTCTAGGTAGGCCAGTGATCTCACTGATTAGTTCAGGTGTGATTTCAATGGGTTCATCCAACCATATTTTGCCTCCGCAGTATCGACTAACGATGAACTTTGCAGCTTCTTCCTTCCAACCTTTAAAGCCTCCAGCTTGGGGGACATTGAGATATGACCAAATCTTTGCTTTTTGCAGCTTCATTGTTTCGTTCCTCCACTTTCCTCTGACAATTGTCCATTTTCTGTAGTTCTGCTAGTGCTTGTCCCAGTCGATTTTCTCCCTTTTTTGCCTACCAGATTCTGTTCATTCGGGCTTCCAACTTGGTTGCAGTTTCTTTGTTGTGTTGTTTCTTTGTCCTGTGCTCTACAATATTTGACTTCTGTGTTCCACTGGGTGAAATAACTCCTCATTTTCGGGGCCATGGTTTCTTTGGAGTAACTTGCTGAATCTGGTCGACCGAGCTCTTAAATCTCTTCTATGTTGGCAGTTAATTCTTAAACAATGACTTTGGTAATTTGATCATTGGTTTGATGCACATTTATAGGCAATGTAGAAATCTGGATGCATTGGTTGCTCGTGTGACTGTGGTCATTTTGATAGCGCATGTCATTAAAGTCGGGTATTAAATGCGGGCTTAAAAGTTAAACCAAACATTTTGAAGAAATTATGTCTTCCCGTCCCTTGTTTCTATCTCAAGCCAAAGAGCCAAGCAGTTGAGAGTAGATAAGAATAACCATGTTGTGCAAATATATTAGGAGCTCCAAATTATAGAACATTCTTAAATAGTAAGCAACCTGTGATGGTTCATGTAGCTCCTAGAATCCATTCCTACAAACAAGTCGAGAGTGACAAGACCATGGAGATGGCAAGCATAAAAACTGCGTAAGTATAATCTTGGAAACTCAAGCTTTGAATATCAGAATTTGTTATGTAATCTAATATTGGATGTCTCTTTAATCTGTAATATTCAGATGCAAAATTTTGGATTTGCTAGGATTTAGCAGGTCTGCTAGGGGATAAAGAGACACAACAGAACTAGCAAAACGAGCTAACAGGAGTCAAAGGATTATTTTTAAAAACTAAATCTACTACTTTATTCTGTGCAAGAAACACCTGCTACAACTACTGAAATTCTTTGCAAAAACTCTGCTACAGCCAGCAAGAACTGGGCAAAATGACTCTGCTATAGCAAGCTAAGAAAATAGGATAGAATAAGTCGGCTAATTTACTGTACAAAAATTCAAATAAAGATGGTGAAAGAAAATGTATCAGCAACAATTAAATGCATCCGCAATTACACAGAATTTTTTTAACTGGAGAAAAACCCTTTTGGGAATTTAAAAAACTCCAGGATTTATTCAATAATGATGAGAGATTTTAAGGTACAAAACAGTCTGTTACCACTTGCCACTTGGGCTTCTCAGTCTTGAGTTTCTACAATCAGATGTTGTGAATCCTCTGTTCTGCTTGCCTTGGTCCCACAGTTTTGGATTTCTACAGATATACACAATGAACTCTTGGTCTTTTGGCCTCTGTTGTGCAGCTTTGAGTCCCTCTGTTGTGCAGCTTTGAGACTCTACAGGCACACCCTGTGAATGCTGCTCTGTTCTGTCTCCTATTCTCTCCTCGTTGCTGGCTGCCCTATGATCTCCTCTTCCTCCTTTTCCCCTGAAATCTGTTCTGTTAACTGATTGTTTGTTGGTTTCGTTAGGCCCATGTCATGGGTGATGTATTATTTTCTTCTCTTATTTTTCTTTTTATCCAATTTATGGATTGCTCTTGAAGATATTAAACTGCATTAATATATCTCTGTTACAAAACTCAGGATCCAAGATCAATTTACACATGCTTTTTCACTATTAAGGCCTAAAGCATGCAACAACTCTTCTAATTGCTACACTTTGATCAGAAAAGGATAAATAACACCTATCACCCGGCTACTCATGCAAGGCTTATTGTACACATGCTTGTAACTGGAATGCCTGTGATGACAGCTTTCTGCACCATCGTATTACCAATTTACCAATAATCCCCACAAGAACACTGCCCATCTTTGAAATGATGGAAACGGTAGGCATCCCTGATAATGATTTCTCTTGCTTCAATCTTAGAGATGAACTTGATGGCACAGTGGCAGTCACCACATGCTCGAAGGTTCTTGATAACCCGGATGGTTGTTCCAGGAGGTGTGTTGATAAGGCCGAATGCTATTGCTAGCTTTTCACTATGGTGGCAAAGAATTTGTTCCTTCTGCTCCTCGTCCAAATCATTTAGTACAAATCTTGTGTCAGGCACATACCCTGCAGCCTTTATCTTCCCAGACAATCTCTCTAGCTCTGCATTAATCTTATCAATTCGAGGATGTGATCTATCTCCTACCCGAAAAGTATAAACTTGTTTATTGACCTCAATCCAAGTGCATCCAGGTTTCTTTTGAATGTTATTATCTTTCATCATTTTCCTCACCTTTTCTATTGCGTCCCATCTTCCAACTGAAGCATAGATATTTGATAGAAGCACATAAGTTGCAGCATTATAGGGGTCCAGATCAAAAAGGTTCTCTGCTGCATATTCTCCTAGCTCTACATTCTTATGGATTCTACAGGCACCAAGCAAAGACCTCCATATAGTGGAATGAGGTTTAACTGGCATTTTTCGGATAAAATCAAGTGCATCATCTAAGTGTCCAGCACGGCCAAGAAGGTCAACCATGCAACCATAGTTCTCCATGGTGGGTGGGATGTGATAATATTGAGTCATGCAATCAAAGTATCCCCATCCCTCATTCACTAGGCCTGCATGGCAGCAAGCAGAAATAACACCAACAAAGGTCACATTGTCTGGTCTCATGCCAAAGCATTGCATTTGTTCAAAGAACTCGAGAGCCTCCCTGTGACGGCCATGCATCGCATACCCTGAAATTAAGGCATTCCAGGACACCAAATCCCGTTGCTGCATGCTGTCAAAAAGATTGCGTGCAGTTTCTATTCTCCCACATTTTGCATACATGTCTATAAGGGCATTCCCCACAAAGAAATCAAACTGAAATCCACTTCTTATTATTTCCTGGTGAATCTCTACTCCCTTTCCCAGAGCTGCCAAGTGGGCACATGCTGGTAGGATACTTGCAAAGGTTGTTCCATTTGGCTTCACATTTTCCAGTTTCATTTGTTCAAAAAGCTTCAAGGCCTCCTCGCCATGCCCATTCTGCACACATCCTGCAATCATGGCATTCCAAGTGACCACATTCCGTTCAGGCATTTCCTGAAAGAGCTTGAGGGCCTCCTCAAGGTGTCCATTTTGTGCATATCCTGTGATCATTGATGTCCAGGAAACCACATTCCGCTCTGGCATATTTTGAAAAAGCTTCACAGCCTCGTCAATGTACCCATTCTTTGCATATCCTGCAATCATAGCTGTTCGGGAGACAATATTTGGGTTGGGCATTTCCTGAAAGAGTTTCAGGGCTTGTTCAAAATACCCATTTTGTGCATATCCTGCAATCATCGCTGTCCAAGATACTTCATCTCGTTGTGGCATTCGATCAAAAACCCCCTGTGCATTCTCCATACTCCCACATTTTGCATACATATCCACCAGGGCATTCCCAACAAAGATATCAAATGGTAATCCACTCCTAGTTAGTTCTCTATGTATCTCCCTGCCTTGTTCCACAGTTCTCATTTGAGCACATGTCGATAGAACACTGGCAAAAGTTTTAGAATTTGGCTTTACACCAGCCAGTTTCATTTCTTGAAAAAGTTGTAAGGCCTCCTCACCATGTCCATTCTGTGCATATCCTGCGACAATGGCATTCCATGAGACTATGTTTCGTTCAGGCATTTTCCAAAAAAGCTTCACTGCCTCTTCAACACATCTATTCTGTGCATACCCTGCAACCATAGTTGTCCAGGATACAACGTTTCGTTGAGGCATGTTGTCAAAGAGTTCAGAGGCCTTCTCTATAAACCCATTTTGTGCATATCCTGCAATCATAGCATTCCATGACACCACATCCCGCTGAGGCATTTCGTCAAACACTTGGTATGCATCCTCTACGGCACCACATTTTGCATACATATCTACAAGGGCATTCCCCACAAAGACATGAGATTGATACCCATGTCTAATTACATCTTCATGGACTTCCTTGAGGGCTGATAAGTAAGTGCAGGCTGGAAGAACACTAGCAAAGGTGAACTGATCGGGTTGAGCACCCGTTCCTTGCATTTGGTGGAAGATGGCCAAAGCCTCGGTGGTTTTTTCATGCTTAGCATAGGCTGAAATCATGGCAGTCCACGAAATTACATCACGGTTAGGCATTTCGTCAAACACTTTCGAAGCGTCAGCCAGACATTTGCATTTGACGTACATAGTTACGAGTTTATTGCCTAAGGAGATATCTGGGGTTTGGAAACCACTTACAATCATGTGGGCGTGGACTAGTTTGCCTTCAGCCAGGGCTTGATTGCCGAGGCAGCTCTGCAAAAGAGAATGATACGTATAATTGTCCATAACGAACAAAATCTGCAGCGCCTCGTTCAACCGTCCCTGCTTGCTCAGTTTTCTCACATTTGGGGAAGTGAAATTGTTGCCATTGCCGTTTTTTTCTTGTGTTGCGACGGCTGAAGAGACAGCCATTCTCCTCCCGAGGGATACGGATAAGACCGTTGTCCTTCTCAATTTTGTGAGATGTAACATTGCAGGGAATGGGAATGATACTTATGCTGATCATTGAAGTAGAAATTTAAATGAACATTGAGTTTTTCATCTCCTAATCTCCACGTCAACCAGAAGAATGTATTCGTCGCTTGAAATCTGTAATACATATGAAATTTGAATGGCTGGGTTTTATTTCAATTGAAGGTAAGTTAATAAGTTAAACCATTCAACAAGCCTATACTTGCACTGGAACGCTATTTTAATCTATCACACATGAACTTGTTAATAGACTGATAGAACTCAAATAGACATGTTTTCAAATTTGTTTGACACTACAAAGCAGTGTTTCGGGACCACGCACCTTTGGAAGCAGCTATTCCTAAATACCTTGACCTCACGCCCTGAAAAGTTTCATATAATCAACAACAGCCAGATGGCAAAGTCATTAGATGGATTTCCATATGAGCAAAGGCACCTGTAAATGTAAATTTGTGGCCCAAGACGTGCTCAAAGTCTATCATGAATCAAGTTCTCATCAAATTCATCCCCAAGGTTGGTAACCCGGAGCTCTTTCCGAGAGGAAAACCCACTACTCTCTCAACTTGTCATACAATATTCTAGCCGAAGCACTGGCTTTGAGGATCAAACGCTCTTTTGTTGAAACTTATTTGGTTTGAGCAAACATGTTTCATCAAAAGGTGCTACATTTTGGACGACATCGTTGATGTATCGAGCGATATGGAGTAAATTAGATCATCCCAACTAGATGTGTATTTTATTAAAATTGGTTTTGAAAAAGCCTATCATAGGGGTGAGTGGCTTTTTATTTTAGCTTTGTTGAAAGTGTTATTGGTTGATTTATTTTTATAGAATAATGACAAATATTATCATATTCTAAACATTCATAGATATTTTTAAACAGATTTTTTTAGATAAATCTCTTATTATAACAACATCAAAGTATTTACAAGGATTATTGTCTTCTTTGAATTGAATATAAACGACTCAACCATTTTGGACAAGTGATGTTGGCTTTAATCAACTATCTAACTCAAGATGAAAGATAAAGGGTTCCTCGTAAGTTTCATTAGTAGCATGAACAATGGGCAAGTGTCTTAACATGAGAGAGTGTCGTGAGATACCTTCCTCCTTTGATCCCAATAGTAACATTTCCTTTTATTTCTTTAATTTTCTTTTTACACATGATTATTGGATTGAAAGGTATCGGTCATGGTTTTACACATTTTAGGATATTGGTGATGACATGGCCTTAGCTCCACTGCCAACAAGCATCCATAGCCCCAACATAGTTGCCTTAGTAAAATCACATAATGCAAATAAGCCTTTCCCTGCCGCTAGCCAAGTGTTTATAGCCCTGACAAGGATTATCTATCCTTCCAACCACTAACCATTTTATTGCTAGGATTTTTTTTAATTTTTATTTGGACCTCAAGTGAGGGCATTGCTTAATCATAGTTATTCCTGACTATGGATAGTCAGCCAAGGGGGTCTACCTGAAAGCATCATGTACAAAGATTCACTAAAACACAACTAACCCAAGACACAGTGAAAACATGAAGGCACTCGTGGTGAAAGAGTTATAGAGGGGGGGAGCAAGAGCTAGTTTAACAACTTCAAACCCTTGGGATGTAGACAAAAATATGAAGTGATGTGGATGAAATGTGAGTGGCTAGAGATGGAACCAAAGAAGGGGGTAAAAGTCCTTGTAAAAGCCAAGAGTTGTCTTCGTTCAATGGTATGCAAGTAAATCAAGAATCCTTTTCAAGTTTACCCTTATCAATCTATGGGTGGCACTGCTAACTATACTCACCAAACAGCCAAAACATCATGTAGTAGCAACCACAATATGCAGTACAACATCAAATAATACATTATCATTATACATCCTCTGACATGATATAGCAATAGAAAATGGCATATATACATAATCATCACATCACAACATCATTGGAATCATATAGAAGGTCCAACAAAAAGCATAAATGGGCCACAATAGTCTTGAAGACATCCTCATGTTGAAGCCAAAATAAGTTCAAAAATACACCCACGTGAGATGGCATAACAGGTCACAAAACAATTACCTTTGTAAAATCTATAAAAGAATGAGCTAAAGGCTGAGAAGGGCGTTTTTGCTTGTGAATTTTTTTTGCTAGAACTATTTCTCGCTTTGTTATTGAGGAGAGGCCATCAGCTGCCCTATTTTGAAAGGGAATACTATGCTTGTGATGCTAAATTGCAATGAACTGTTTCATGTTGTTTGCTATTGGAGAATGTGAAGTAAGACTATAGAATGTTGTTGTGACTATTCTATGCAGTATCATTTGATTGCTTTACATCTTTAGTCTTATATAGAATTTGTGTTCTTGTGAGTTGTAAAACCTGGGTGACATAGAGGAGAAATATTTTGAATCTATGCCTCACTCTTTTATTTATTTCATTTAATTTTTGGTATAGCTACCCGGGCTTGAAATGTATGGAATGAATATTGTTTTGCTACTAATTAATTAGAACAAATCCTATCTAGGATAAGACAGGATAACATAGATTTTATTTCCAGCATCTTGCATGTAAAAGATGGCATATTAAGTATTTCATGCCCCTTAATAAAATATAAATGGTGCACCAAGCCGCAATTGGTAAAACTCAACCATTAACAATTGTCAGGCCATAATTTGGACGAATTTCTTACACTAAACGATTTAAGGTCTAATTGAGACTTTTCACCGAGGAAAACCCCTATTGTCGACGTCGGACGAATCTGTGTGTTAACAACAAGCTAAATAGAAAGCAAATAAATAGATTAATTAAAATTTTGAATTTAATAATCTAATTTTGAACTCATGATTGGCATTAGCCCCTCCAAAATTTGACCCCTACATTGACAAACCATTGTCCCAACGCAATTACTATACATCCCCATAAATTGTTATATCATTATCCCCATGTTTTTTCATATTTTTTAACAAAAAAGAATGAATAGAGAGAAAAAAACAATCAAATTGAATGCCATCAAATGTAAAGAGAGCAATTAACTATTTCTTTTCCATTTTTTTAACAAGAACGCAAAATATTTGTATAAAAGGCTGAAATTAATTAGCGTCAAAAAATTATTACAACTTTCAGTTCAAAGTAAAAGTTTATAAGGTCTCTGGAACAACTAATTACTCTAATTACAATCATCCAAAATAAAACCAAAGCTTCATTATGCCCAATTACATTCATACCACTCAGGGGAGGCAGGTGCGGGAGGGGGCGCGCGGGTCATCCTTGCAGACCTTAGAGGACAAACGGTAAAAACCTTCGCCTGAGGATTGGGTCACAAGACGAACAATGAGGTTGAGAGGTTGGCACTTCTACAGGGTCTAGAATCTCCAGACATTAAAGCCATCCCAAGATTGCTAGTCTTTGGGGGCTCGCGACATGTTATTCTCAAAATGATTACTGGATATCCTTTAGGCTCCATCAAATGAAGAAGGTTGTATAATAGGATATTTCAACTTCCGTTCCCAACTAGCATCGACTACTTCCACATATTAAGAGCAAATAACGCCTAGGAAGATGCGCTGGCAAATACTGGCGCCTCTCTCCCTCAAGGTCTCATCTCACTAAACAATGCAGAAGCTAGTCCTAAACCCATCCCCTAACCCAAATCAAGTTCCTCTATTCTCATTGCATTGTATTGTGAATAATATTAATCAAATGTTCGTTTTGACCATGGTTTTGATTATAGGTGGCAGCCTATGTGCTTTGCAAAGGGACATGTGGAGTCCACTACCCTGCTTCTTCAATTCGCCTCCCGCTCATTTTAACGTCGTCCCCTCCAGATTTAATGGCATACACAGTTCTCACACTCATTCCCACACCCCCTTACGTACGATGGCTTCTCCAAGGGGCTTAAACCGCCTTCCCCATCCCATGCGTTGGCCATTCTTCTTTCTGCCTGTTAGTGGATTTTTAGTCGATGAGGAGTAGCTCTCCTTACCTTCTGAGCTCGGTTAAGGGTGGCTTATACATATCGATTTCTCATGCTTTTCTATCTTGTTGCCTCAAAGTCTGGTTTTGGTGGGAAATTGGGCTCTCTGCTCCTCTTAGTTCTGTGTTTTGATTGGTTTTGGTGAGGCTGGGGGTGATATGTTGTCTGTGCAATATCCAGCTTCTATCTTTTATGCCTCAGACATCGTAAGCAGTCAGTGTTTGCACTCGGGCGACCTAAGGAATCGCTTCTCATCTCTATTTCTAGGGGAAGATGTGGGTAGTCACTCTGTCGCAAGTGTTGGTTCCTTGCAGGGTATAGGGGCTTCTCTTGAACGAGCATTTCCCTATCTTGGTTACGTTAACAACAACACTTACAGTTTCAATTTTAGACACAGTTTAAACCAGAGTAATAGCAGAAAGGGCATGTTTCTTGTGTTGAGAATGGATCGCAGAAGAATTAACGAAGGGTTCATTGACCTGAAGATAAACATCCCGCACCTGTCAGAATTTGTGGCCATCAGAATCACAGATAATAGGGAGACTGCTAAGGAGGTTAAACAGTTAGTGGAGGATGTTCGTTATGTTTCCTATTAGACCAATTGTCATGATTAAAGAATTGATGATAATGAGATGAACTTGAAAGAAATGATGGGAAAAATCGATCGTATTCAGGAGGACCTTCATAATTTGGTGTAGATGAATCAAGGAAGCCACGCTCAAGAAAATCCAGGAGCAGCCACTCAGGAAATGGAAGAAGAATCCGTCACCCAGCCTGTGGGGCATCCAGGAAAACTGAAATGAACTTCCCTTAGCTTATGTTTTTTTGCATATAACTAAATCAACAGTTTATCTGTATATTTATACTATGTCTGTAACTTAGAACACCAGTACTTTTACCGGCTTTAGAAGGCTCTCTATATGGCCTTATTTTGTTTCTTTTTCCACCGAATTCCTAGAATCTTATAGTTGTTGTGATTTTGTACTGAATGGTTGTGCACAACCTGTTTAATATACTCCTTTTTAGGTTTCTGTTAAAAAAATTACATTCATACCACTGTAAATTCTTATAAACTGTCCTAAAGCAAATATACAAAAAAAACATTTATATCATATTTTTAAAAGAGACTTTGTGCACCATTCATGATTAATCCTTAGAAATATCTTCAGGATTTCCTTTAGGGACCCCTTCGACATCTTCATATCTAGTTGATCTTGAGATGTTGATAATTGGAGTGGGTTGATGAGCATCAGAACCTTCAAATTCCCTATGACCAAAATATTCCATAGTGCCATACTGTTGCACTCTAAGGAAATGAGCATATCTACCCACATTCCCCTGAATCTTTTCCACTTGAATTTTCTGATCCTGTAATTTTTCCTCAACGAATTCCAAATGAACATTTAAGCATGAGGTCTCCATTGCATTCTGATGGACCAAATGCTCCAAATCCTCCAATTTTCCTACTGCTTGGGTAATTTCAATGAGTTTTTTTGTTTGTTTTTTAAGAAATGTCTGTCACTTGGAGCCAGTGCATCCCCACCATTGGCTAAGAAACCAAAACCCAAGGGCATCTAAGGCGTCAAAATCACCCAAAGATTGCACCCAGCTTGGGCCACACCAACCCTTAACATGGCTGGATTTTTGGGTGTATCCTCCCAACTGGCTCACCCCTAAGGGGTTTGAACTCGGGTCTCCTTTCTAACGATACCCACTCCTTGACCGAATGAGCTAGCAATATTTGACTGGGTAATTTCAATGAGTTGAGTGGCAACATTTTAGTTATTTTCTTCAACTTCATCAATACACCCATCTGGACAAGATGTGAATGATGAGAATTGCAAAATTCCACTTTCAACATCTATCATGCATGTCGACTCATGGACATGTCCTTTTTACATTAACTAACAAACATCATCCATAAGGAAACAAATTTTCATATTCATCCATTTCAACTGGATGTGGATGTCACTAATATTAACTTGGTTGGAAATGGAGTGATTTAGAATCTCTTGCACCTTCTCCTCAATATCCATTATAGTCTGAGAAGATGCCCAGACATAGGGTTTCTTATATGGACAATTCACAAGAAGCTCCCAATAATTCACAAATAAAATCCTCACCCTCGTCTCTTCAAGGAACCCACTAGAAATGCCTTCAATGGTGCCCTCCTAAACTACAACAACCAATTTATAAACATGACGCAGGCCCCCGCTTCACACTAGAGACTACAAGTTAAACAAGACGCCTGAGGGAGAACTTCCTCCAAAATTCACAATCACCATAAGAAATCCAATCCCACGGTGAGCAAGGGCAGCCATCCAAACTCCCAACAAACTAAAGCAACATTCCAAAAAACACAATAACTGCCTCTTGAAGCAACTCGCACTAGAAAAAAATGCCAATAAGAAGCATGAAACACATATTTAATACCATGCATCGAGAATGGTACAAACCCAGAAACTCCTAGAGACATCTCTAAACCGATTGTCTGGAAAACATGCAAAGAGTTAATGAAATCCATCTCCTCAAAATTGATACACATGAACCTTTCCATATGAGGTGACAGGTAGGGTGCCAAGCCTCGAGTATCACCTATACATCACAAGTTAATGAGACTCTTAAATGAACTCCTATTTAAATTGATATAACACATTATAGGGGTTATGGAAGCCAACGAATTGTTGGTGGATCATTATGTTAGGAACCCATGTCAACCCTTCTATTTACTTTGTTAGTATATTGTTGTTGGAGGCATATGCTTTGTAAGTTTTCCTGTGAATATATTGTATTATGGCACATTTATGGGGAGTAATCGTTGTTTAGATTAGATTTAGTATATAAGTAAGTGTTTATCCCACATTCATGGGGATTAATAGTTGTTTATATTAGACTTAGTATATAAGTACGTGTTGAGGCCATTGAAGGCATCCACGAGCGATATGTATTGGACTTGGTCAAAGGAGGTTGCCCCCTCGAAGTGGCTTGCGATCAATAAATTCCTTCTATGTTATATTATTTTCGTTATATCGTGCATTTCATTATTTATTGCAAGAGGTTTCTCTCATCTGGTATCATATCACTTTCTTGGGCTCGTTGGGTGGAATTTCTGCCATTTTTTTCGCAGTGGCTTCCCAGCGTTGTGATTATTGCAGTAGTCCTTTTTCTTTTCATTTGTATTGTTCATTTTAATTGCAAGTTTGGATCAAGGAATAACCCCTATCCTATTAAATATGGGAATCACCTGGGAATATCCCTAAAACTCATTGTGAGGAGTACCACATGAACCCGGAAGTAGCTGGCCATTGAGAGGACCTACCTGCAAAAAGGAAAACAACCCTTACCTAATTGACTAGTTTCCACCTGTGAGGTAAACCAAGAGTTGTTGTTTGTGGCAAAGTGGTCATTAGTTTTCCTCGAGCCATGGAGTGAGGGGTACTTCCCCAATACGCAAGTCGTTAGAAAACATTGGTGGTCGAGTGAATCCCTTAAACCTTTAGGAAGCCGAACATACCTAGGTTCAATATCTATTTCCAATTGATAAATAGCATATTGCATTTGTCTAGAGCCATGACAGATCAATTTCACCAAAAACGAGTATAAATTTCTATTTTTTTCCATATCTTCTTTGCTTTAGCCCTACTTCCCTTGAAAATTCACTGGAACCATTTCAATTCCATTCTACATATTTCCTTCCTTGAGGACCCTATCCCTGCAAATTCCACTTTTTGAAGCCAGAAATCCCACATTTGTGTATTTTTAAGGTTTGCCATAACTTCTTTGATTCTCACCTAATCACCTTCAAATTTTGTCACAATGTTCATTTCCTATTTCTGCTTCCTTGTCCCCCTTTGAAAAGTTTTCTCATTCATTCACCCTGCTTCTGAAATCCCCATTTTATGCTTCCATGTTTCTTAGAAAGTGTCCAAAACCTAGTCAAACCCTAATTACCCATCACAGTTTTTCCCAACTCCAAATTTTCCTTTAAAAAAAAATGTTTTTGATTTTGTACCCATTCCCCAAAAAGTGAAAAATACTCCTAGTTATGGTTGTTACCCGCACAGGAGAAAACAAACAAATGAAAGACGAACTTGCCACCCTCAAGACCAAACTCCATATCTGGATGAAAAAATTCTCGGCCTCCATCTTCAACATTCAACCATGAACACTAGATGATAACTGGAGTATTCTGGAGACACTGGGTTCTCTTCTTCCAACAATTTTCGTGGGTCGAATCTTGATTTTCCTTGCTTCAATGGTGATGGTTCGACTGGATGGATATATAGGGAAGAATAATATTTCTATTTGCATAACACTTTTGATGTCAACATAGTCCCACTTGCTTCCTTTCATTTGGAACATGAATCCCTTCAATGGTTCCATTGGTACAACAAGGCTCGTGAATAGCCAAAATGGGCAGATTTTTGCCAACTCCTTTTGGAATGATTTGGCCCTAGTACATTTGATGACTTCACAGGACCACTACCTAAACTTCACCAAACTGGAAATGTGAGAGAGTATCAGACAAAATTTGAGAAACTGGCCAATCACACAGAAGGATTGTCTGATGCATTCTACATGAGTTGTTTTATCAATGGTCTGAAGGATGCAATCTGATCTGAGGTTAAAAAGTTATGTCCCAGCACAATGATGGAAGCCCTAGGGTTGGCTAAGTTGATAGAGGATAAGATCATATCTCAACAACACTCCAAATCCACTTTTGTTCCACTCATAAATATGGTTTCCCAAAGACCTCCAATCAAGCTAGCTCCTAGAACCACTCCTATCAAGCATTTGTCTAAAGTCGAGATGCGGGCACGTAGAGAATAGATTTATTATAATTGTGATGAGAAATTCACTCAGGGACATAGATGTGTTGAGCAAAAACTCTATCTATTGAATGTGGATTCTCCGTCTGCACTTGAAATTTGTGAAGATGCTCAGGTTGACATTCAACAACCGCTTGTTGACCCTCATTCTCAGGATGACCACCCAGAGATATCTCTCTGTGCATTATCCAGAGTCACCACCCCACAAACCATGTGGGTCAAGGATTTCTTCAAGAAGCTCACTCTTACAATACTCGTTGATTCTACTAGCACTCATAACTGAATCATTGACCCTTGGATCGCCAAACAGGCTAATTGTTTTGTCCATCCTTCCTCCAGCTTTGAAGTCATGATTGCCAATGGGGGCACCTTACCTTGCAAGGGGAAGTGTCGCAATGTACGTATCTTTATTGGAGATTATAACTTGCACTCTAACATGTTTTCCTTTCCCTTAGGCAGATGTGATGTGGTTTTTGGCGCTCAAAAGTTACGCACACTTGGACCCATCTTATGGGATTTCACTAAACTTTGGATGTAGTTTTCAGTCAATGGAAAAAAACACACATTGAAGGGATTACAACCAAGGTCTCTCAGCACCATCAGTTCACATCGCATGGAAAATATCCTTAAGAAGAATTCACATGGTGTCATCGCTCAGCTCAATTCCCTTCAGATGAAACCATCAGCGGTCTACACTACTCTCTTGGATCTACAACAAATTTTGGATCGATATGCATGTGTTTTTGTTGAACCAATGGGATTTCCACCTTCAAGACCAAAGGACCATCGTATTCTTCTCCTTCCCGGAAGTGTCCCTCCCAACATCAAGCCATATCGCTACCTGTTTCACCAAAAGACAAAGATTAATATGCTCGTTCGAGACTTACGGAAGCAAGGTATTATTTTCCCTAGTACCAGTTCCTTTTCTTCACCATTTCTTCTTGTCCAAAAAAAATATGGGTCACGGCGCATATGCATTGAATTTCAAGCACTTAATCACATCACAATCAAGCATAAGTTTCTAATTTCTGTTGCTGATGAACTTTTTGATGAGCTTCATGGTGCTCATTGTTTCTCCAAGTTGGATCTTCGTTCTGGGTATCACCAAATTCGGGTTCATGAGAATGATATCCATAAAACGGCTTTCCGTACACATGATGGCCACTATGATTTTTTGATCATGCCCTTTGGCCTCACTAATGCTCCTTCCACATTCTAGGAAATGATGAATAAAATATTCCATCCCTACTTGCAGAACTTCATTCCTGGTCTTCTTTGATGATATCCTCATCTATAGTAAAACATGGACTGAGCATCTCCAACATCTGGATTTTGTACTACAACTTTTCTGTGATCATCATCTCTATACCAAACAGTTTAAATGTGTTTTTGGGAAAGAGGAAGTAGAGTATCTCAAGAATATTGTTTCAGCGCAAGGGGTTCGCGTGGATCTTGACAAAATAGATGCCATGAAAAATTGGTTGCATCCTTAGACACTCAAGAACCTTCGTTTTTTGTGGGATTGACTAGATACTACCACAAGTTTGTCAAGGATTACAGGAATATTGCAACTCCATTAAACACTCTATTGAAAAATGATGCGTTAACATGGACACATGTTGTTGAGTGTGCATTTGACAAACCGAAACAAACTATGTGTACCACACTTGTTCTAGCTATGCCTGATTTTTCCAAGCCCTTCACTATTGAGAGTGATGCTTGCGACAATGGACTTGGTGTTGTTCTCCTTCAATATGAACATCCCATTGTGTTCACCAACAAATCCGTTTCTGGTAAGAATGTAGTCGCCTCTACATATGAGAAGGAAATGATGCTTATTTTGCATGTAGTGCATAAGTGGTGGCCATACGTATTAGGGAATCATTTCTGCATTAAGACTGATCACCAGAGTCTGAAATATTTCTTGGAACAACGAATCTCATCCCCTATTACAACAATAAAATAGTAATAAATAGGTAATTATTCCTAATAGTAATTAATAATATTAAAATATAGTTTATGAAGAGAAGTGTTTCTTCAATATGTGATGGCCAAGCCATATTTAAAGAAACCATATCCATTGTAATTTATCACCCATTCAATTATTATATATATATATATACATTTAATTATTTGAAGATGGAACATCTTCCTCCCTAGACCTGGATATAGGCTGACTTAATCCAGATACAGATTATCCATTACAGCGAATACAGTGTAACATTGGTATTGGAACTATATGGCCCTTGGACATTATTTACACTTTGTGTAAATTTAGTTTTTAGGGTTTCCCTAAAATATAGGACATTGTCCAAAAAAAAATAGAAGTAAAAAGTAAAGAAAAGTAAAGAAAAGAAAGAAAAAAGTTGAAAAGAAAAGATAAAAGAAAAAAAATGGTAAAAAAATAAAAGAAAAGAAAAAGAAAGTAAGAAAATAAAAGATATAGTAAAACCAACAAATGGTTTTGCTTTCCAACTTCAACCTAGGTTGCACCCCCTTCAATCCACGTGACCCTACAAACAAAAATAATNATATAATATTTTAAAACTTATTAATCCACCTTTTAATAAAATATTTAAATATAATATTTTATATTTATTATTTTATTTCAACACATTAAATAATTATAATACTCAATTATTTCAAAGACATTAGTTGTCTTTTATTCCTCCATAAGTCAAAATACACTTCCAAATACACACATTCGCATAAAATGACCCAAGCTATGATGGAATTAAAAGACAAACTTGAGAATTTGACGAAGAAAATCAAGGCCCTCATTGCCAACCAAGAAAAATTCAGAGAAGAAACGAAAAATAACAAGGAACTTCAAAAAGAAATCAAAGAAGATGTTGTTCTAGTACTAGGAAGAAAACTTGATGACAAAATAGACATCATGCACAATAAACACAAAGAGTTAGATGACAAGATGTGTGCGATGACACATAACATAAGCACCAATGGCACAAAACTTGAGCATCATGACACAGAACCAGAATACCATAATGGAAATGTTACAAAAACTAAGGTCTAATACAAACCATATCAATAACTCAGATATGTTGGACCACCATGTCAACAAAAATGAGAGTGACAAAATTGGTCAAGACAATAAACAAGACAAGAAGACCAAATATTGCAGGGATGGCCAAAATACCAATAATATATTTGATAAAGATGAGCTCAACCAAGATCATAATGAGAGCCAACCCAGTGTCCTTGACAATAAGGACGATCCATACAATGATAAAAGATGGATCCTACGATATGCAAATGAATCCAAGTCAAAGGAGTCAGATATCGTAGATTCATCTTCTACCACCCTGGAAAAACCTAAATGTAACACTATTAGGTGACTTCGAGTATGAGAAGCCTCACAAAATGCCACCACTTAACTGAAAGCATTGAGAGCATGTAAGAGGAATGAACATGGCAGGATTGGTTAGGCTCTTAATCGAAAGCATTGAGAGCCAATAATCTGAAAACAAATGCAAATTGATTACTCACTAAATTATTCACGATTATTTTGGTGGTCGAGAATTTGTTTCTAGAGTACCCATAGAAATGGCTATTGGCTCACCTACAAAGTTACAAACCCAATGCCAACGATTTTTCCAAGTGTCTGCCCTTTTGGCTGCGTTAATCGTTCTAGACTACTCTCCTGAAACTTCAAGGAAATAAAACCAAGAATGCCCAATTTCAGAGAAGCCATTCAAGGCCAATTCCTGCAACACCCATCAAGGGTAGATTTATATAAAGTGTCTTAGTTGATTGACCATGAAATGATTAAAAACCGAGTAGTCTAAATACAACGCATTCCATTATAGGTCTGAATACAGAGTCCATACGTATTAAAAGAAAATACGGTGGTACTTACAGGAACACTGGTCACTAGTACCATTTGAGGAAGCTCTGATTCCCGAAGAAAGAAAGAGGACATTGACAATGAACTGAAATTTGAACAAACAACCTTTCGATTCATTTTTTGTTCTTTCCGCCTGCGACCAAAAAACCCTAAGAATCTTTTGGTGCAAGCTTCCAGAAAATGGATTATCAAATCCAAAAGAAGAATTAGAATATCAATTATGATGATGACAGAGCGCCGGAGAGACTGAATTGAATTGAATTGAATTGAATTGAATTGGCCTTTGATAGAGGCGTTGCTTCACGCCTTCCCACTCTCGCACTTCAATTCATGATTTAAATTCAAATTCGAATAAAAAGGAATCGGTCGAATTTAAAACAATAGAATACAAAATTACCGATTGGCTACTGTTTTATCTCGACCGACATGAGTTCGAATTTTACATTGAATATATAAAATCCGGGTGTATTTAAAAATCATAAACAACGAGCGAAATTATGAACAAAATCATAATTTCCATCCATGTTGATCATTTGAAAATTGAGGTTTTGTAGTTGAGAGAGATACGGAATAATTGTGTTCTAGTTTTTTTTTCCATTGATTCATTATTACTACTTTATTAATAGAAGTGGGATATAATTTGTATTTTTTTTTAATATTAATAAAATTAAAGTTTTTTATTAACTTTTACATAATTGTATTAAAAAAATTAGATTTTCTATATTATTTATTTAAATAAGTGATTAAATTTGATCGTAAAAATATACAAATTTAGCTTTAATTTTATTTTTATAAATACATCATAAAAACATAAATATAAATCTTTTCTAATTTGGATTGGAAAAATATTTAGCTCTTTCTCTGTACCAAGAGCTACAAAGTGTGAGGCAAACTAAGATTTTGTAACATAATTTTGGTAAGTATATCTAAAAACTTTTTTTCTGCAAATGATCTTTAAAAAGTTATAAACCTCAACTTCATGTTTGCTTGAAACAAAATTCACTTTGACATGGGAGAAAGATGGATCAAAATAGTGTTCATTAAAACATTCATTGTCAAAGACCAATATTCATCTTTAAGAGTTCACTTTGACATGGGAGAAAGATGGATCAAAATAATTTCTTTACCTCCAATAGTGTTCATGAATTATGATGGGCCAAGATATGAATCTCTGGTATCTTCTTCTTTTTCATCCTTTTTCCTTCTCTTAATTATCCTCATCAATGTTAGTATGAGATAACTTATCATTCATTTCCAGAAATCTATTGATATGTTGATCATCTTCAAAAACATGCCAATGCTTTACATTATCCGATATTGAGGGTCTATGTCTAACCTCAATCTCATACTTCATGTTAGGATAAATTGGGATCCTAAAAGCGCTTGTTGGTGTGTCCAGGGTATCAACTATACTATTTTTCTCTCTTGGAATCAAAGAAATTTGATGCTCTGTGAAAAGTTTAAAATTAAACCCTACACTTCATTGCTATAGGCCCTCATTCTAGTATCTTTGGTCTGATAAGTTCCATTAACCTAGTTAACCACTAACTCAGAGTACCCATGTACAAATATTCTTTTAGCCTTCAAGTCTTTCAATATATTCAGCTCCATAATTAAGGCTTCATACTTAGCAACATTATTCCTATATTCAATAGCCAATTTAACTGAATAAAGTTTAGAGTCATTACTTGGATACATTACCCCTATACCAACACCAACTCCTTCCTTACTAACATATCCATTAAATTCCATATTCCACAAACCATCAGCATCAATATCTTTTTTCAAAATCTGTTCATTTTCATACCTTCAATGACTACTTCCAGATTATCTTGGTCTTCTTCTTCGGAACAAAGATCATAATAAAAATGGATGATCCTATATCTATATCAACAACAAATATAGGGTGATTCTACGGCTTATCTTTACTACTAACCACATATTGCAACTATTTCTCCATG
This sequence comes from Pseudotsuga menziesii, assembly GCA_001517045.1. Classification (NCBI taxonomy): domain Eukaryota; kingdom Viridiplantae; phylum Streptophyta; class Pinopsida; order Pinales; family Pinaceae; genus Pseudotsuga; species Pseudotsuga menziesii. Next base: position 1,243,308 of record LPNX010344793.1, on the reverse strand, counting down.
TACAACCTTCTTTGATCTCCAAAGACTGGAATAGTAGAATATGGCATGTCCATTTGCAATGTTCCTTTCAACTTTGATGCCCAAGATATAGATGATAACATTCTAAATTTGGATCGATTATCTACAACTACCACATCCATGATAATACTCTTGGTAGGGATCTGAGCCAACATCACAACCAAATATTTAATCAAGCCAAAACACCTCACTTTTCCTGAATCAAAAGAGAACAAGTATTTGTAAGGCATCGTGTTATCTAATCCCTGACTTTCCACCACAGCTTTGGGCATAAGATTATGCGATAACTCTAAATCTAACATTGCATTATGAAGTACCATATCATGAATATCGAGACTAACATAAAAACGAGGCACTTCATCATCTTCAATATTCTCAACATGAGGGTCAAACAACAAACTAGGGGAATCACCCTGAATATTTAGAGTATATGCTTGTTGCTCTTCTTCTCCCTTCATCGGTTTAAGAATTTAATTCTTATATTGTGTATTCTTCAAAATATCATTGAAAGGAATTGAAATTTTTATTTTAGACATTTCACTTTCAATATTAAAGTATGACTGAGGTTTTTCCATTTCTTTTATATTGGCATCCTTTTTCCCTTCCGTAACTTTCGTGGGGACATCACTTTTTAGATCATCTTTCTTGAGAGATTCTTTCTTTTGGTGAGTTGTTGTAGGCTGGTCTACTGGATCTTTTCCCGAGTTTACAACAAAATTCCTATTTCTGAGATTATATTACTTTTGGAAATCAATAATTGCATTATGATAACCTCTTTGATACTGCTCTGATTCCATTTATAGCTTATTACAGTCTTGTTCTTTAGTGGCACTTTCATATTCTTCTTTTTTTTATAGATAAAACTTGGGCTGAGAATGATTTAAATGGTGAATTTTTTCTTCACGATTTTCCACACCTTCTTCTACAACGAAATTATCTAGAAAAGGAGGCATGACTTGTTGATCACCTTGATTTCTTTGGTCTCTCTTCTCTCTCTTCCTAACTTGTGGAACTATAGGCCTTCTGAAATTTGGATTTCTGATTTGGGGTTCTTGTGGTTCTTTAACAACAGGCTTGTTTTCTAGAGAGATTCTAGGGAGATTCTATCTACAATCCTTTCCATAGTTCTCATCATCAAGTCAATTTTTGCATCTATAGATTTAGAAGTAGAAGGTTGGTTTTCTTCCTTGACCTTTTTTCTTTCAGCCTTCATCTTTTGTTTCATCTTTCCAAAATCCATCAAGTTTACTTCCACCTCCTTAGCATCATTCATCATGTCAATAAAAAATGTTGACCTTCTTTCTCTTAGCCAGAATGCAAAATCACTATCAAAAGCATCAACATAATGAAATTGGGAAGCTCCAACAAGAGGTTTGTACTGAGCTAGGAGTGAATTATAGACTTTTATAAACCTCGCAAAAAATTCTTGGACTGTTTCAATTGGAACCTTTTTCAAATTACTATATTGAGTCCATATTTGTAAAGGACTATTCTTGTATTCCCACTTCCTAAGGAATTCCCATTCAAATTGATTAAATGTAGTGATACTTCTATCTTGAAGAGTCTTAAACCATTTCTTGACCTCACCTGAGAAACATTGTGCAAACAATCTCATCTTTACATCTTCATCATCTACTTCCTCCATATCTATAAAATCATTGAATTTATCTAAATGTTGTTGTGTAGTGACATCTCCTTCCCCATCATATATCACTATTCGTTGAGAATAATTTTGTGGCAGGTCGTTCAACTAGGCAAGGAGAGCAAGAGGAACAAATCTAGCATCCATAACTTTGGGTGGTGGAGGGACTATAAGTGGGCCTTTGAGAACCTTGTGAGAAGAACTAGTGAAAGTATTTTTTAAAGAGGTATGTACACTTTGAACAAATTGACCACGTGAAAAGGTCAAAGAAGAAGGGGTTTACAAATAAAGAAAGGCTAAAATATTTCTAATTTTCAATACTTCTATGAACAATTCTTTTTCTTTCAGTTTATGTTCAAGGGTAGAGGGTAAAATTTCCAAACAAGGGTTTTGAAGGTTGAATAAAAACTTTTCTTGTCAAATATTTTTTGGCTTAGGTCTATTTCATATTTGGATCTAAATAAGGACTGCTCAAACTTCAAATAAAAAACAATATCATCAATACTTATGGCTCCTTATTTTGGCAAAGAAAATGGTTTTTCTAACATAATAATACTCAATTCAACTCATTTTCTTCTGTGAAGTATATTTTCTAGAATTGAAACAATTTTAGAAGGTTCAGGATCAGGGTTGCTTTTGGTATACCTTATGGAAGCCAAAATTTATACAATTTAGTCACCTTTCACAGTAGAGTCACTAGGAAAAAAAGTAACCAACTTTGTGCCTGAATCTATGTTTTCCTTCAGAAATCGGGTCTAATATTTTTCATTTTTCCTAAGGAATATTTCACCTTCGTTCCCTCTAAACGACGCCAAAATGTTATCACTCGTATATTTCTCCTTTGGTTATAGAGGGAAATTCCCAAGGTAACCTCAAACCAAGTTTTAGGATTGAATATGATCTTTTCAATCTAAAGGGGGATCCCTTTATGAATCTATTGTACTAAAGGTCACTTAGCCACAGTTCTTGCATTCCAAAACAATGACCAGATCTTTTAATAGTAATGGTGTTTTAACAAAATGGTTGAAAACATAAATAAACCATTAGGCATCAGGTCTATAGGTAAATATTATTCAATCTGCAGAAAATTGGTGATAGAACAATTCCAGACACAGAGAAAAGATAGACAATATATTTTCAGTCACTAAGCTCGTTATAGGATGATAACAGAATTAATAATTAACAATCCATTACATCAGAGCATCAAACTGTGGATGAATTCTAATGCAATTTTAGAAGAAAGGGTGTAAGCATTTAATTTATGCATTTGGAGAACCAAAGATGAATACCAAGCCATTTACTCTCAATCGAATACTAGAAGATAACACATTTAATGGAATACTAAGATAAATATAAACACATACACATAAGAAAACATTACATACTTGAAGATACCATCACATGAATATTTGTTTATGAAAATGTCCAATATTTCTATTCTCTGCAAATTATATTGACATAAAAAAATATTACAGTGCTTAATAGTATTTTTCTTCTTGGGATCCAACCCCCAATACATTCATAAAATTAAAATTTATACAAAAGTCTTCCAATAGTGAAAACCTAACCAACTACTTGTTAAAACAAACTTCTTGTAAATAAACACCTAAATTATAGGAACTATATTTGCATGCTTCACTTCAACAATGAATTTATTCAACTTGAAAATTTCATGTGAGTGCAAAGCAAGATACATAAACAGATAAAAAATACCATTTGAAACAAGACATTTTTCCATCATTGTTGTTGTTTATACTTAGTACTACCGAACTGTTCCATGATATTCCATTGTTCTTGATTTGGGACGTCATAATCCGTCATTTATTTAATCAACACTTCCAACTCCACATAAGAAGTGTAAGATACAAGTGGAAAATATTCTTTGAATATCAGGAATTGGTCAAATATCTTGAAATATTCAGTTAACTTCTCAATTATAGATTTTGCAGTTAATCCTTTTGTTAGATCTACGAACTTGGAGTGATCCATGCAGTTCTAAACCAACAAACTGTGATATTGTTCCTTAGAAATTAATTTTCTATTATCATCCCAAAAGGTAGAGAGACCACTATCAAAGACTTTCTGAAATAGTTTTTTGAAACTTTTAACCTGAAGGAGCATATGATCTACTTTATCATGTACATTTTTGACATGGTTATGTTTGCAATATTTTTTCTTGCCTAAATGATAACAACAGTTCTATATTTAATCCCAAAATCCTGCAGTACTTAAGTTAGATTATTAAAAAAACTAACTGAATTCTTAGTTGTTTCTAAGGGCTTCTTATCCAATGTTTCATTTACCACTTTACACCTTTGGAAAGCCACATTTTCTATAACACCTTTATCATCAATATAATTCAAATATGACCTGAATTTGGTGATTTCTACTGATAATGCATCCCATATAAGGTGCTTAGCCCCTTGTAAGGATATTTTACCTGTTATTATATCTTTCAACTCATTGATCTTTCTTTGCAATTGTTTTCTTTCACCCAGAGATTTATTCTTTTCCTCAGTGTTATGGACTAATTCTTGTTTGAGTTTTTGGTTTTCTTCTTTTAATTCTTTGATTTCCCCATCTTTTAAACTAATTTGAGAAATAGAATTTCCTAATTCGTCTATAAATTATTCAATTGTTTGTTTTTCATCACCGGCGGAAGGTTGATCCACTGGATTCCCTTATATATGTCTCTCTTCACTATGTTTTTCACTTATGACTACAATTTTTTACAGTATTTTTTGTTTTTTTGTTTCCCAAACCTTCTTCTCTTATTGTAATTTTAGCATTTTTCCTTTGTAATCCATCATTTCCTAATGGATTGTCTCCTTTTGTTGCTACAACATAGTCAACTGTGAAGACTATACATTTTGAGTTCTTATGACATTAATTTTTTTCTTCAAAAAGTTTCTTAGTTAGATGAGCATTATTTGGTTTTGTCCCTAAATACACAAGGTCTATTTGAAACTTTTTAATTTGAATCAAATTTTCCCTATTCTTCACTTTTTCTTGTCTTAGTTGGGCTTCCAATTTCTCTACTACTGATCACAGTTTTGATATTTTGAAGGTGGATTGTAAGAGATCAGAATAAAGCACACCCCCAGTTTATCTATGAAACTAGATTTTGTCAGGGATATTAATTTTATTTAATCCAACTTCCAATTTTGATACTCCTTCACTACTTACAATTGCAAATTTCGAAGTGTTCCATTCTGAATATTTTGTTGCAACCAATGAAACTTTTTGCTATGTCAACCTCCTTACTTTAGGGAATAAATTGTGTGTTTCCCTCTAAGGATTGTTTCTTCTTTTATGCATACTATGAAAGTAAATCAAACTTGGATTTATATTGAGAGCTAGATTCGATATTCTCATTATCTTAAAAAGAATAATGTTGCATATGTACAAGTGCTTGTTAGAAAATAGTACTTTCTTTGGAATCAGCTGAATTTTGTTCCTCCAAGCTAACAATTTATTTTTGGGGATGTATCTTAATTCTTTTATTTGAAATTTCTTCATTAATATCCATGCTATAAGTCATTTAAATAGCTCATTTATTAAAAGTATCAGACTTGGCAGGTGTTTGAACCAACAAAGTTAGATTGTTTGTGTGCACCATATTAATGTCTTTTACTTCTTCCTTTACTTCTTTCTTATTCTATTCAAAACTCAATAAACTAGCAATTTTATCTAGCCCTTGCACTGCCTGGTGTTCAAACGCTTTATTTCTATTTTGTTGTCTCCTCTGGGATAAATCTAATTTGGATCATAGTTTATCTTTTCTGCTTCTTGGAAGTCGATAACTTTCAACAATTTTTCCACTATAGACAAGGATGCTTTATTTTTTTGTAATAAATGGCCCAACTTTAATGCTCCTCTTCTAAATACAACCTTTGTTTAATGAATCCCAAAGAAAATACATTTGGTGTTAAAAAGGTCAGTAGTTGATATGTTGCTCTAGTGAAACCATATACTCTGATAACATTATGTTCTATGTACAAAAACTAATCACCTATTCGACTTTCTAGTACAAGTTGCAGCATATTCTTCATATCTTCTAACATTTTGGGAAATTCGGAGTCAAAATTAATTTTGTAGGTCTCTGACATTATTGTATTGATGAATTCAAACACGTTTATTTGTTTTGAAAGATCTGAGGAAAACGTTGTACCCAGAAAATTCAATTCAGAAAAATTTGAGGATAAGAACATATTCAAGACATATGCATGATATCTAAAATGTTTCAACTTGTGGAAATTCACCAACTGAGCATGAATTTATTCATCCAAGAACTCATCAAAATTAAAGAAGCATACTGGACTTGACTCTGACTCGAGTGAATTAATTTTCAGAAGGAATCCCAACATGACTTTGATGACTAATTTATCACCATTGTGACCCAAAACTTGACTTAACAAAGACATGACTAATTGAACATCCTCCTGAAATACATTAATATCCAAAGGAAAATAAAGGTTCTCATATGACTAATCAACTTTCAAGACTTATGACAAAAAAAATTATTTATCTTCTAGGTTACAATCTCTATACAATTTGACCAAGATCTCTTCACTATAAAACTCAGGGTTTTTAGGAATGGACTCAGGTAAACCTAAGACTTTATGGATAATTTGTGCATTGACTCGAGAGAGTATTTTAGTTGCATTGGCATTCATAATTACTCTTTCAGTTTGTGAATAGTTAGTCGCACACCAACCAACCAACGAACTCAGGAAAATATAGAGTTTGGTCAATGTAGAAATGGTACAAAAAAGAACTAAAAACATTAAGTATATCCGCAAACAAAATTGGGTCGAAAGTGCTTTGATGCCTATAAACTATGACCTCTACCTTGTCATCTAAATCCCTACATAGCAAGATAGACCCTTGAATTTGTTCCACAAGAATAGAGAATTTGAAAATCGCTAAGTTTCGAGCTACCTATAGATGGGAGAACGTTGAAGTTGACCTATGAACCAGGTTGACAAAGAAGACTAGTGTGTTGTCGGTGTTCTGATTCATCCACGATGCAATAATAAATAGCCTTTTGTTTTCCCAATAGGCTTTTACATAACAAATGGAAAGTGGTTTCAAAGCTCTCAAAAAGTGGTTTAGTTCCAACCTATTTTGACAGCGGACTTCATGATCATGTGCCACGTGGTAGGCGGTATATTTTCTTCTACCACCTTCAAGTTTTAAACTCTGTGCTCTTTCCCTTCTCGAAACACTTTCCCACTCTTGATTTAATCCAAACATGACCTGCATCGCCGATCTAAGATCCCTTTTTATGTTTTTATGTTTGTCCTTATCCCCTGGCCTTTAGCACCTTTCACCTTTCTATTTGGTCACGGCCTTAGGTCACATACTCCCAAAAGGCTACCTCTACACTCCTTTTCAATTTCTGTCTTTTTTTTATTTACCCCCAAGTTGCAGTCTTCGATCACATGCACTTCTAACCTTTATTTTCCAAACCCAAATGGCATCAAAACAATATAAAATCCTCTAAAAAAATTTCGTGCCAACATGCTACATGTTGCCAAAAAATGGTTTCAGGGTCTTTGGGGAAGCGATAAATTGAAGCTTCTTTAATTACCCTATTTCCTCTCTGAATTAACACGTGTAACACCAAATACCTCTTTAGGGCCGTGATGAGCTTTTGATGAGTGCGCAGCTTGACGACCTTGATTACATCTCCACCGTAGGTCTGCATAAGATTTGATCTTGTTCTACATTTAGGATATGAGATTAAAATATTTGTGCGTTCCTTTGTTGTGTAACATGTTGTCTTGCAAAGCATG
>LPNX010344793.1:1166569-1235077 GCA_001517045.1 Pseudotsuga menziesii | reverse complement strand
AACAGTTTAGTGATGTAGCCCTTTTGGGCGGGTATATTACAATGCCCTTTGATTCTTTTTAATAAGAATAACAAGGTCACGCTTTTTTCCTCCTGAAAAAAAAAACATGTTGTCTTGTGATTTAAAACTATGATTAAGTTCATCTAACCATTGACTGATGCACTTAAACTGGATCCCCAAATTTTTTGTCGTACCGGCTTGGTCCATTGCGAAAAATATCGACAACACGTGTTATCTTACAATGAATAAAATTGTGAGTACGACCAAAATAAACTAGTACTATTTCCTTTTTTCTTGATATATGTAATATCCCAACTTGGAATTTCTAGACAAAGGCAAAATTTGGGGTTAACTTATCTTGATCTTAGAGGCTCCAAATGGCACCAAATGGTGTTGAATTTGAGTCGCAATGATATGTTGAGTCTTAATACCTCTTAATAGACTCTCTGATCTCTTCAGAACTGGGTTTTTACCTCTGCAACTTCATTTGAGGTTGATGACAAAAAGGGGGAAATTACTAGGAAATTGTGACGAAATTCCCCCTATGGTGTAAGCAAAAAGGGCTTTCGCAGAATTCGAATGAGGAAGAGCACCAATTTGGACCCAAGAAATTGGAAATGTTGTTCCTGCACGGATTGAAATGATAATTTTTTGTATTTTTGTCCTTAAAAGAGTATTTAGGTACTTGAAAAGTATTGAAAGAATTGTGGAAAATGGAATGTTTCTTTGACAATACCTTTTTATAAGTTAAAAAATGAGAGGATAGAAAATGGTTAGTGATACTATGTAAATGACCCAAGAACCCAACTCATATGCGAACTTCCCAAGTTTCTAAATAGAGTACGGGGATTGATATAAGACCTAATTGTATGACATTATATATGGTTATGAGTTCTGCAAACTAATTATAGATCCCAGCATCTATTTGTTAACTTCCAGTGATATTGCTTAAGGGGAATGACAGTGATAGCTTCACTTTAACTCATAAAAAGCACATGAAATGATTCAGAAGAGAGCATGGAAAATGGATACCATGTACATCATACAAATAACTTCTTAAACAACATTTAACATCATGGAAATTCCTCATTACAGTTCAGATACATTTCTCCTTCGAATTCGAATCCAACACATGAAAAACTAGTCAAACAATAGCTTGGAAATGTGCGCATTTTGCACTTGTATTTCTGATTATTTGACTTACAGAATATAGAGACACCGTATTATAGGGACAAACATCATGTAACCATGCTTGGGCATCAACCAATCCCAATCAAGCGCCAACACCTTTCTCACAAGTGTGTCATTACAAGAAACCATGGGGAATAGTGAGATAGACATGAAAGAATGGGAAATGGATGAGTCATGAACTATATCAGTATTCAATATGCAAGTAAAACGCTACATTTATCTCCAAATTATAGGTTTGGATGGCCTCTCCAACATCCAATTTGGATAGGAATCCAACTCTCTTGAAATTGACTCACTAGCAGGGAGAGTGAGCACTCACTATGTAATGGAGAAGCTAGTGCTTTCCAAAATGCCAAAGGAAAATTCTCAAAATGATAAAAATCAATTCTCCTTCCTCATGACATATTTTTATAATCCTCATAGGTCCCCCTAAGCTCGAATTTCCCTCCATAGGCTTCCTCCAACTAATCTTGGTGGTCTAGTAACCCTAATGACACGTGTCTCCTTCCTCATGCCTCAATTCTCTTCCATATTCGAATGGATTCCACTAACCCCCAAATGCACCCTCTTGGTGGCTATTTTTATCCCTTTCATGTCATGTTGTCATAGGTCTATAATCAGGTATGACTTTGTCATAGAATCTTCCATCATAGTTGTCATAATGTGCAAGGAATCTCTTTCCAAGTGGCACACATTGTCTTCCTAGTCTCTTCATCTTCCATGGGGAGTTACTCCTGTTCACCAACTTCAATTACTTGGCTCATGATATGTTACTCGACACCTCTTCACCTCCCAAGAACGTTCCATTCCCCCTAATTTTGAATTTGGAAGTAGGTCAAGACAAGTGTAGTGAGGAATCTAGCCACCCAAGGTCTCCATGAGACTCCAAGTGTCTCCATGAAGCAATTCCACTTTATTTTATCCAAATTTATTATTTATATGACCCAATTTAATGTGTATATGGTAAACTAAGTTCCTCTTGGGTCTCATATCTCCCTTATTGCAAAATTTAATGCCTCTGCCTCAACCTAGGAAACTAGTAGGTTGGTGAAACATTGTTTACTAGTAGTCTTATTGGGATGGGGACATGACAGTCCTCCCCACACAAGATTCCTTTTCCTCAAGCAATGCCAAATTTGGATGCTGTGAAATTTATTCCTCTTCCCAAGTGGCTTCCTCACTAGGAAAATCCTTCCATTGTACCAAGTATTCCCTTATAGTTCTGCTTCTTAACTTCCTTTCCCTTGTCTTCAATGTTCTTTCTGGAATGAGAGTAAGTTATCCTTCATTGTCCAATGGAGGTAATGTTTCTGAAACTGATATATTCTGCCCTATCTCCTTCTTTAGACATGAAACATGGAATACATTATGGATTTTACTTCCCGTTGGAAGCTTCAACTCATATGCCACTTCTCCAACTTTTCGAATCACTTTGTAGGGACCATAAAACCTTGGTTTGATATTTTATGAACCTTTACCTTTTATCGTGGTTTGTTTGTAGGGATACAACCTCGAATAAACAAAATCATTCACTTGGGAGTGTCTCTTCATTCTATGTTGATCTACATATTTTTTTTGTTGATTTTGGGCAACCTGCAAGTTATCTTTCAAAACCTTCAAAATTTCTTGACTTTCTTCAATCCAATCCTTAGCTTTTGTAGATATACTATCACCAAAGATGTGGTCAATAAAAGTGGATGCATCATAACTATAAATTGATTTGAAAGGAGACATGCCAATGGACATATGAAAAGTAGTATTATAGCAAAAATCACCCAAATGCAACCATTTGATCCATGCATTTTGCTGGCCACTAACATAATTCCTCAAGTATCCCTCCAACCATTGGTTCACCCTCTCTGTTTGGCCCAATTTTTGAATGATGGCTTGTGTTAGGAGTCAAATTTGTCCCCGTCATTTTGAAAAGTTCTTGCCAAAATGAACTCAAAAATATGTTATCTCTATCACTAACAATGTTGTTGGGAAGCCCATGCAATCTAAAAACTTTTTTAAAGAATATCTCAGCCACTTGTGCAGTAATTGAAGTTGTAGTAATAGCAAATAAATGAACAAATTTAGTGAGTCTATCACCACTATAAATATGCAATCCTTACCAAGGGTAAACCGGTGATGAAATCCATGGAAATGCTCTCCCATTTTTGTTCTAGTATAGGAAAGGGGTGTAAGAAACCAGCTGGATGATTGTGCTCCACTTTGTTTTGCTGACATGTTGGGAATTCATTAACATATTGCAGAACATCATTCTTCAATCCTTTCCAAGAGAATATTTCTCTCAACATTCTATATATTTTGAAGAAACCAGGGTGGCCTACAGGAGAATCATGAGCTCTCGTTAAAACTTTCTCCTTCAAACTCGAACCAGTGACCAAATAAATTCTATCTTTGTAGTAGATGATTCCTTCAACACCGTATACCTTAAGTTATTATGGTTAGTCTTGACCACAAATTTGTTTCCCACCAAGTATTTCCTAAACTTGATCAAAGCATGTATTATGGCTAACATTTCTTTGTCATAAATAGAGTAAAGCTTATCATGTGGTTGTATCTTCCTACTCTAAAAATATATTGGGTTTTTTCCTTTCTTTATGACTATTCCAATGCCATCCCTTAATGCATCACACTCCAAGACAAATGGTTTAGAAAAATCAAGCAATGCAAGAATAGGAAAATTGCTTATTACCTCTTTTATTCTTTGGAAATCCTTTTCAACCTCTTCATGCAATTGGAAAGCATCCCTCTTTTTCAAATCAGTGAGAGGCAAAGTGAGTTGGGAGAACCCCTTTACAAAATTTCTATAGTATGTACAAATCCCAATGAATCCTCTCAATTCAGTGAGATTTTTGGGACGAGTCCATTCTATAATGGATTTTATTTTTTCCATCTCCACCTTCACACCATCTTGACCAATGATGTGTCCAAGTTACAAAATTTCTGTCAAACCAAACTCACATTATGACAACTTAGCAAACAAATATTGATCATGCAAAATTTTTAATAACACTTATAGATGATGCAAGTGTTCCTTCCATGTTTTACTGTAAATAAGAATGTCATCAAAGAAAACTAGTACAAACTTACAAAGTTGCTTGTGGAAGATATTGTTCATGCATGATTGGAATGTGGAAGGAGCATTTGTCAAGCCAAAATGCATGGAAACAAACTCAAAGTGACCATAGTGGCATCTAAAAGCAGACTTTGGTATGTCTTCCTCCCTCATTAGAATTTGATGATAACTGGATCTAAGATCAATCTTTGAGAAGAACTTTTCTCCATGGATATCATCCATGATCCATAAATATTTGGGATGGGATATCTATTATTCACTGTCTTCTTATTCAAATCTATAAAACCAATGCACATCCTCAAGGTTCCATCCTATTTCTTTACCATAACAACTGAAGAAGCATAGGGGATTGAACTAGGCCTTATGAGACCCAATTCCAAAAGTTATTTAATGGCCTCCTCAATATCATATAGAATCCTTTTGGGGTTCCTATAGGACTTCCTTTTGATACATTGGGTTCCTATATATAACTCAATGGCATGCTCCACCCTTCTGTTTGGTGGTCTCCCTGGGGGAAGGTCTCCAAAAACCTTCTCATACTTACCCAACAATTTCTCTATCTCCTTAGGATACTTGGAAACATTAAAGTGAGGCTTAGAATATGTAATCAAACATTCGTCAACCCATTCAATGTCTCCATGCCTCAATATAGACCTCATACTATGAGAGGACACCACTTGGTTTGGGTAAGTGTGCATCCCTCTCAACAAGATTGGTTTTCCATCCGAATTTGTGAACCTCATTTCAAGGACTTGATAGTTCAATGTATTTTCTCCCAAATAATATAACCATTGGACTCCCAAAACGACATTTGTATCAGCCACATTCACTACATAGAATTTTTCAATAACAATATGATTTCTTATAGTAACTTGAAGCTTTGGAATCCATTTGGTGTAGTCCATAGAGTTGTTACATGGAATGATGACCATGAAACCATCAAAATTTTTAGTTTGTATCTTTCTCCTCTCCACCAAAGTTGCATCTATGAATTTATGAGTGCCTCCTCCATCCACTAGGATCGTAACATTTTGGCCTTGTATGCTACCCTTGAGCCTAAGGGTGTGGAATCTAAGTACACCTAAAAGTACTACAATTTTTCTTGTCTCAAGAGTGGGTTGTTCTTCTTCTATTGTTTCATGCCCCTCTTCTTATGCTGCAAGTTGTGTTTCTTCCTCCCCTCCCTATTCCTCATCTTTAGAGAAAACTTTAATGTAGTGTGTCTTCCCTTTTGCACACCTATGTCCTGAAAACCAAGGTTGCTGACATGTGAAGCACTATTTTGAGTTATTATTTGCTTGGACCTCCCTTATTCTCTTAGAAAAAAGAGTCATTTTTACATGGTTTCTTTCCTTCTTTGAATTTGGAAGGGAAATTAGGCTTAGAGGGATATTTGGTTTTTGGCAACACATTCTGCAAGTCTCTTGTCAAATTCATGGCATCCTTCAATGTAGCTGGCTTGTGGGATTTCATGAGCCCTTTAAAAGGTTCTTCCAATCCTTTAGTAAATACTAAAACTAAACTAGTCATAGAAACATCAGAAATGATTACTGAGAGCTTTTCAAATTCTAACATATATGCTTCAGCGGTTCCTACTTGCTTTAATTGTGCTAATTCTTTGAAAGGAAGTTCAAGGTCTTTCCTATCAAATCTCTACATTAAGGTATTGGAGAAACCCTCATAAGATAAAATATGATCATGTCCAAAGGTTATAATACCATGGAACCACCAATCATTGGCTTCCCCTTCATGATGTAAAATGGCCATTTTCAGTGCATCTTCTTCAAACATAGGATTTAACTAGAAATACACACTTAGTTTTTGTAGCCAAGCATTAGTAGACATTTGGGAAGAACCATCAAAGGAAGGAATGGTTAATTTTCCAATGGTATACTTTAATTCCCGATTTAGATGAGGTTCCCTAGTCCCACTTCATCCTTGCTTAAGCTAATAAGAGGCCCTAAAGAACTTATCGAAAGGCAGAACTTTCCTACATTCTTCACTGAGTTGTTGACAATCATGTGTTGCCTCATTCACACCATAAGTGGGGTCAACGCTTTATTTAGACTATAAAAACTTAGGAATTGCAGGTCCAATCTTATTCTTGAATTCATGGGGTCAGTTGTGAGGTCCAGTCTTTGAGAAAATAACTTCCACGTAGGTCTTCTTCTCGGAATGAGGTGTATTATTACTACTCCCTAGTGTTGACTTTCTCCCAAGTTGGCTAGACAAAAATTAGAACCCTTACATAAAGTGTCTGGTCATGTATTCAAGACATGACTCCAGAAATTTTTTAAGATCCTCCTTATCATCCATATCTTTGAATCCTAGTTTTTCCCTAATCTTCTCGTACTCAGACTTAACTTTTTCAACTTCTTCTCTTCTAGTGTTAATGTCTTCTTCAGACTCGATTTCTAATGGAGGGATAATATCATATGGAAACATGAATAGGGAAATTCAACAAGTGCTAATATCATGCCCTGATACCACTGTAATATCCCAACTTGGAATTTCTAGACAAAGGCACAATTTGGGGCAAATTCGAGGTTAACTAGTCTTGAATCTAGATGCTCCAAATGGCACCAAATGGTCCTTAATTTGAGTTGGAATGGTATGGTGAGTATTAATACCTATAAATATACTATATGGTCACTTTATAATTGGTTTTATATCTATACAACTTAATTTTGGGTTGATGACAAAAAGGGAAAAAATTACTAGGAAATTGTGATGAAATTCCTCCTACGGTGTAAGCAAAAAGGGCTTCCCAAATCATATGCGACCTTCCAAACTTTATAAAAAGAGGATGGGGACTGATATAAGACCACATGGTATGACATTATATATGGTTACTATTTTTTCAAACTGATTATAGAGCCCCACATTTGTTTGTTAACTTTCAGTGATATTGCTTAAGGGGAATGGCAGTGATAGCTTCACTTTAACTCATAAAAAGCACATGAAATGATTCAGAAAAGAGAATGGAGAATGGATACCATGTATAGAATAAAAATAACTTCTTAAAAATCATTTAACATCATGTAAATTCCTCATTACAATTTATATACATTTCTCCTTCGAATTGGAATCCAACACATGAAAAAGTAGTCAAACAATAGCTTGGAAATGTGGGAATTTTGCACATGTAATTTTGATGATTCGACTTAAAGATTATAGATAAACCATATTTCAGGTCCAAACATCATGTACCCATGCTTTTGTTTCAACAAATATCAATCAATCACCAACAAGATTCTCACAAGTGTGCCATTACAAGAAAACATGGGGAATAGTGAGATAAAGATGAAAGAATGGGAAATGGATGAGTCATGAACTGTATCAATATTAAATATGCAAGTAAAAAACTACATTCATATATAAATGATAGGTCTAGGTGGCCTCTCCAACTTCCAATTTGTTTTTGAATCCAACTACGTCGAAATTGACACACTAGCAAGGAGAGTACTAAGCACTCACCGTGCAATGGACAAGCTAGTGCTTTCCAAAATGCCAAAGGAAAATTATCAAAATGATAAAAATACATTCTCCTTCCTCATGAAATATTTTGATAATCCTCATAGGGTCCCCTAAGGTCTAATTTCCTTCCATAGGCTTCCTCCAACTCATCCTAGTGGTTTAGTAACCCCTATGACACTTGTCATCTTCCTCGTACCTCAATTCTCTTCCAAATTTGAATGGCTGCCACTAACCACCAAATGCACCCTATTGGTGGCTATTTTTATCCCTTTCATGTCATATTATCATATTTCTGCAATCAGGTCTGACTTTGTCATATAATATTTCATCATAGTTGTCATAAAGTGCAGGGAATCTCTCTCCAAGTGGCACAAATTTTATTCCTAGTCTCTTCCTCTTCAATGGGTAGTTACTCCTCTTCAACAATTCAAATTCCTTGGCTCACAATATGTTACTTGACACCCCTTCACCTCCCAAGAACTTTCTATTCCCCCTAATTTTGAATTTGGAGATGGGTCATGACAAGTGTAGTGAGGAATCTAGCCACCCAAGGTCTCCCTGAGCCTCCAAGTGTCTCCATGAAGCAATGCCACTTTATTTTCTCCAAATTTATTATTTATATGACCAAATTTAATGTGTATATGGTAAACTAAGGTCCTTTTAGGTCTTATATCTCCCTTATTTCAAAATTTAATGCCTCCACCTCAACCTAGGGAACTAGTAGGTTGGTGAAACATTGTTTACTAGTAGTTTTATTGGGATGGGGACATGATAATATAGCCTTCTATCTTGAGAGTTTGAGGAGTTGTAATTCTAGCCAAAGAATTACATGATATGGTGGGATGAATTTCTTCTTCTTCAATCTCTAATTCTGGTTCCTGGTGTGAATCATCTTCTTTTGATGCTTCCTGATCATTTTCTTCCTCTTCTTCACAATCTATGTAAAATAGTTTATTGTCGGTGCATGTGTGGTCCTTATTGTGTTTGTTATCACAACTGTAACTAATCCCTTTTGAATTTTTTTTCATATAGTTGTTGTTGTGTCAACCTTGTAGGTTATGGATGATTTGAGACCACATGTCCTTCTTTATATTTGTAAGTGGTAGACTTCCTTGTTGCCATAATTTTGTTTTCAAATTTTCTTGCCACCTTGAATGCATGCTCCAAGGACATAGGTTCCCAAAGGAGAACCTCATGTTGGATGTTATCCTTCAAGGTTCCAATGAAGAGATACAAAAAATTATATTCTATAATATTCTTCACTCTAAGACTTATCTTCTGAAATTGTTTGATGTTCTTGGTGTGATTTGTGCTTTGAGGGCTTAACATTGGTACTGACAATTTTGATGAGCTAAAGTCCTTCTTCTTTATGTTAAAATTCCTCTTAGACAGAGAGGAAGAGACCTTTTAGTTATGCGAACTTCTTGTTATCAATTGGACGTTCAACCTCTCTCTAATTCATAATATAGGTTTATCAAGTCTAGCAGACGAAATCAAAGAGATTGCTAGATCTATTCTTGCGATAAGGTTTTTCCTTATTTTTAGAGAACTAAGTCAAGCTACAAACAGACAGTCAAAAGCGGGAATTGCACTGATAGTTAATCACTATGTTCTTTCACTATTTCATGATGATATCTGTGAAGTCATGTTAGCTCTCCCTAAAATATTTATGATCAAACTCTTTTTTGTTTGGTCAATTACAATCACATATTGATAATTAACACTATTGTTGTCCTAAGACCCTATGTTAACGATATGGATCATTCTACAATATATTTTTTCCTAGGGAAGTTACTTTAGTATCTAGATGAAAAACTCAAATTGATGATCTCCATGTTTTCTTTTGAGAGACTTTAAATTTCCAGTTGATTGTTCGGCTCCATTTTTTCACATTTTCGACATAATAAGTCTTTTATTCCTAAACATTTTCCTACATTCATTCCATAGTATATAATCATTTTTCGGCATGAATCCTCCATCTAAGCCATAATATGTCCTTGTAGTTAATATATATGATTTTCTAATGTTTTTAGTAATTAAAAGTGGATTATGCTAAAGTTTTACTAATGGTAGTTGCATAAGCTCTATTTCTACATTTTTGTACCTGTTTTTGTACCAAGGCATAAATTCATGAATGACATACTCTCATGCTTCCAAATCAAATTTTTTCATTTGCATGATTCTTATGGGTGCTTCTATATAGTGAGGTGTCCATTAGACCTCACCTAGCTCACTCGTGTGGGATTTGAACTTATGGTCAAATATTTGAAATTAATTGGTAGAAACTCATAAACTTCCAACTTCATGATTAGGTACCCATCAAGCAGTAAGGTATCATGCAAAATTGTTTAAAACCCACATGAAAAACAAGACGATGTATCTTAGTTGTGATCTGTTTCCAAAAATTCACAACGCTTTGGGATTTATGGATATATGTTCAACACCAAACTACCCAATTTGGTTGTTACAACCAGAATTAATTAGCAAAAATTCATAAACTGCCAACTTTCACATTACTTTATGAGTAATTGAAGCAGAATCTCAAAAAATTAAGACATGGGTTTTTTCCAGCATAGGATAAATTGAGTAACCATAAACCATTTCTCAACATTTGTAACGGTCTAGGATATCTCACCGATTCTTTAACACGATTTGTCCCAAATAGACTGTTACACCCATAATTTAATGTTGTAGTTATTTTCTAAATTTAAAAAATTAGTTGAACGAATCTTAGTGTGGGGGGGTCAATTGTATATGTAATTGTAGTATGGGAAGATTCTATTCTTCTTCTTCTTCTCATTTTTTTTAGAGAGGTGTGGGAGAGAGGGAGAGCTTAAGCAAGGGGAGAACTTGTGGTTTCAATTTTTTGTTGTAGATATAACTTTTCGAAACTCAGTTGCTAATGGAGATCTGATATTTTCTGAAACAATGCTCTTATCCTTCTTTTGGCATAGGTTAATTCAAGGCTCACTCCCCATAGGCAAGGTCCCACCTGTTGGAAGTAAAGTCTTCTTTCTTTTCATTTTGTTTAATTAGCATTTCTAATTTAGTTTATGTTTCAGCTATTTTTCAGTGTATAGTTTTTTATCAAAATCATATTGATTTGGTTTGTTGTGTGTTGCAGATCTGCATTCTACTTATTCAGACTAGCATTCTTTACTTATATCTTTGTTATTTACATTTGTGTTTAATTTTCATCGGCATATACATATAGTTTGATTCCATTACATGTATAGATGTTCAACATGTACAAAGTAATTTCTCTTTTTCCTTCAAGTATAGAAACATTTCATTGTGTGACATGAAAATTATGTACTTAAGTTCTCAATAGAAATAGAATTTACATTTGAATTTGTTTTAGATATTTTATTTCTTTCTATTTTATGGATTAGAGATATTGTTCAAATTGTTTTCTTTACATGGCATTATAGGATCTACCTTAACTACTTGTGTTAAAGAGATTTTTTATTTAGAAAAGCTTTTTAGTTTAGTGTTATGTTTGACATGTTATATATTTAACAAATATCAAGTCTTAATATCTATTTTAATTGGTTGAAGAAGAAGACACTATGTTTTTCATTATTTATCAACTCATCCATACAAATGTTGGTTGTGGAGCCCGATCTTCCAGATTCATAGATGTTATTCAATCGAGGTTTCAGGGGCAGCGCCCCTGAGAATGGGGGTTCGGGGGTAGCACCCCAGAGAAATGGGGGTTCGAGGGCGAAGCCCCCGAGAAAATATTTTGGGATGTTTGTTGGCCAACATTTTTGTGGACCCATGGTATTGGGTTAACCGTAGTATTTTCCCATGGTATTTCCCCTATAAAAGAAAAGCATTGTAATATGGTTGTGGATGGGATGGTATGGTATTGTATTGTATCATTGCAAAAAATCTCTGTGATTGAGTGAGAAAGACTGTGAGAATGTGAAGAGGAAGTGCAGCAAGTTTGCTACAGGTTGTATCCCTTCATCTTTCTGGATGGTAATAAAAGGACTGACAATTTATGTGTGGACGTAGCCCATCTTTTGGTTGAACCACGTTATATATGTGTCTCTCTGTAATGTGTTTAATGTGTTTGCATCTTGTTTAATGATTTAATTGTATAACCGTTAATGCTCTGTGGTCTTGTTTTCAAACAATTGGTATCAGAGACAAAAGGTCTATTTGGCTCGTCAACTCACAGGAAAGAAGGGTTCCTGGTTCGAGTGGGAGAAATGGAAGAAGAGGGAAATTTTAGGGTCGAGAAATTTAACGGCCAAACTATCAGTTATGGAAGATGCAAATGGAGGACTATCTGTACCAAAAGGATTTGTACCTGTTGTTGGGTGGAAAAGAAAAACAACTAGCGACTATGAAGGATAAAGAATGGGAGGTTCTTGACAGAAAGGCATTGGGAATAATATGGCTGTGCCTAGCTTCGTTGGTGGCTTTCAATATTTTGAAAGAAAAAACAACAGAGGGTGTGATGAGCGCATTGGCGAAACTCCACGAAAAAACCTCGGCTTCCAACAAGGTATTTTTAATGAAGCGTTTATTTAATATGAAGATGTCGGAAGGTGGATCTGTTACTGACCATTTAAATGAGTTTAATACACTTACAAGTCAATTAAGTTCTGTAAACGTGAACTTTGATGATGAGGTTAGGGATCTTCTGATCTTGTGCTCATTTCCAGAAATTTGGAATAGCTTGGTCATGGTTGTAAGTAACTCGATCCCTAGTTCAAACCCTCTTAAGTTTGATGATGTTGTTGGTGTTATTCTTAGCGAGGAAATGCGAAGAAAAAGCACATGTGAGACATCAGGTAATGCGTTGACCATGGAGAGAAGAGGGAGACAAAAGGAGAGAGCAAGGAGCTCAGGAAATCATATCAAGTATAAAAAGGGCAGATCCAAGTCCATATTCAGAAAAATAGAGTGTTGGAACTGTGGTAAGAAAGAACATCTGAAGAAAGACTGCAGAGCACCAAAGAAGAAAGGTGAGAGGCAGCAAGAGACTACTCAAGAAGCGAATGTAGAAGGTGATGTGTTACAATATTCTTTGATTATTGCATTAGATGATACTAGCGATTACTGGGTAGTAGATTCATGGGATTCATGTCATACTACACCCCATAGGAAATTCTTTCATGATTATGTTCAAGGTGATTTTGGACATGTTTTATTGGGGGATGATGAACCATGTAAAATTGTTGGAAAGGTTAAGGTACGGATTAAGTTAAATAATGGAAGTGAATGGCTGCTAAAATATGTAAGGCATATTCCTTCTATGAAAAGAAATTTGATCTCAACAGGGAAATTGGGAGATAGCGATTGTTTGTCTACGTTTGGAGAAACGTGGTGGAAGATCACTAAAGGATCACTGGTAATAGCAAAAGGACATGGGGTAGGTACGTTATATTTATGTCCTCACAATATTGATTATTCTATCTATGTAGCTTCCACAAAAACAAGTGCGGTGTTGTGGCATCATAGGCTTGGCCACATGAGTGAGAAGGGGATGCAGATTCTCCACTTAAGGAAACTGTTTCCAGATCTGAAGCAAGTAAGCTTGAAATTCTGTGATAACTGTGTTTATGGAAAACATAAGAGAGTTATATTTCTCAGGGTCGGGAAACAAAAGAAGAGTGAAAAGTTAGAGCTTATCCATACATATGTATGGGGACCATCTCAGGTACAATCTCTTGGTGGCTCTCATTATTATGTTACTTTTATTGATGATGCAACTAGAAAAACTTGGGTTTATTGCATCAGATAGAAATATGATGTGTTTGATACTTTTAAGAAGTGGAAAGCTTTGGTTGAGAATGAGACACGAAAAAGGTTAAAATGTCTCAGATCTGATAATGGAGGTGAATATTGCAGCAAGGAGTTTGATAGTTACTGTTCACACAATGGGATTCGCAAAGAGTAGATAGTCCCTGGAACACCACAAGAAAATGGTGTGTCAGAAAGGATGAACAGAACGATCATGGAGCGTGCAAGATGTATGAGATTGCATGCAAGGTTTCCCTTACATTTTTGGGTTGATGTTGTAAACACTACTGTTTATTTAATAAACAGAGGGCCTTCAAGCGCTTTGGATGGTGGGATTCCAGAGGAGGCATGGACAAGTAAACAGGTAAAATACTCATTTCTGAGAACTTTTGGTTGTGAAGCATTTGTCCATATTGATAAATATGATAGAGCAAATCTTGAAGCTAAATCCAAGAAATGTACCTTTATTGGATATGGGATTGATGATTTTGGTTTATTGCTTATGGGATTTTGAAAATTGCAAAATCATTAGGAGTAGAGATGTAGTATTCAATGAAAAGGCTATGTACAAAGATCAGTTGCAGGGAAAGAAAGTGGAAAAGGAAAACACAGAGTACATAGAGCTTGATGAAATCAAAGAAAATGAAGTTCCAAACGCACCAGAAAATCAAGAACAGCAGTAGGTACCTGAAACTCCTGTAACTGTAAGAAAATATACCAAGTTAAGTAGACCCCCTGAATGATTCTCTCCGTCACTATATTATTTACTTATGACTTATTTTGATAAACCAGAATGTTATGAAGAGGCAATGAAGGTAGAAACTAGAAAGAAGTGGGACCAATGCATGAATGAGGATATAGACTCATTGGTAAGAAACCAGACTTGGGATTTGGTTCAGTTTCCTGCAAAAAAAAGGGCATTGAAGAATAAATGGGTTTACAGGTTGAAGCAAGAAGATGGAGGCAAGAAGCGGTACAAGGCTAGACTTGTTGTAAAGGGGTTTGCACAAAAGAGAGGTATAGACTTTGATGAAATATTTTCTCCTGTTGTTAAAATGACTTCAATTAGAACTATTTTAAGTCTAGTGGTGGTAGAAGATTTGCATCTTGAACAATTAGATGTAAAAACAACCTTTCTCCATGGGGATTTGGAAGAAGATATTTATATGCAGCAGCCACAGGGGTATGAGGTCAAAGGGAAGGAGAATTTGGTTTGCAAGTTGAAGAAGAGCTTGTATGGCATGAAGCAAGCTCCAAGACAGTGGTATTTAAAATTTGGTAAGTTTATGACAAAACAAGGTTATGGTAGATTTCATTCTAACCACTGTGTTTATTTCAATAGGCTAGATAACGGAAGATATATTATCTTGTTATTGTATGTGGATGACATGCTTGTTGCAGGGTCTAACATGCAAGATATAAATGTGCTCAAAAGAAAACTAGCTAAATCATTTGCGATGAAGGATTTGGGTGCTGCAAAGCAAATCCTTGGTATGAGAATAACAAGAGACAGGAAAAATCACAAATTGACGTTGTCTCAAGGTGAGTACATAGAAAAGGTGTTGCGGAGGTTTACAATGCAGAATGAAAAACCAGTTAGTACACCTTTAGCCAGCCATTTCAAACTAAGTAAGGAGATGTGTCCAAAGACACAAGAAGAGATAGATTACATGTCCAGATATTGCACATGTCGTGGGAGTTGTGAGCAGGTATATGAATAATCTAGGTAAATAGCATTGGAAAGCAATACAGTGGATTCTCAGGTATTTGAGAGGTACCACTTCTCATGCATTATGTTTTGAAGGTTTAGACATTGTTCTACAAGGATATGTTGATGCATATATGGCTGGTGATAAAGACAGCAAGAGGAGAACCGTAGGGTATGTGTTTACTATGGGTGGAACAATAGTAAGTTGGATTTCAAAATTGCAACAGGTTGTTGCACTTTCAACAATGGAAGCAGAGTATGTTGCTTCTACAAAGGCTAGTAAGGAGATGATTTGGTTTGCAGAGGTTCATGGAGGAATTGGGTAAGAAGCAGGAGAATAGCAGGCTGTATAATGACAGCCATAGTGCCATTCATCTTGCAAAGAACTCAACATTTCATTCGAATACTAAACATATACAGCTCAAGTACCACTTCATAATATATGTTCTAGATGAATAATTGTTAAAACTGGAAAAGATACGTACTAGCCAGAATACTGCATACATGTTGACAAAGGGAGTAACCAGAGAGAAACTGAGTTCCTGCTTGGCTTCTATTGGCCTTCAAGCATGAAGGAGAAAATAAGAAATTTGCCAAGTCCAAGGTCCATAGCATAGTCCAGCAATTGCAGCAGCAGTGGAGTTGTTGTGATCAGTATTCAAGTGGGAGATTGTTGGTTATGGAGCCTGATCTTCCAGATTCAGAGATGTTATTCAGTTATGTCTGTACCCTAGGTTTATTGTACACTCGTTCCCCAAATTTGGGGTTCAATATATGGGGGTTCAGGGGCAACGCCCCTAAGAAAAAATTTTGGGATGTTTGTTGGCCAACAGTTTTGAGGACCCATGGTATTGGGTTAACCGTAGTATTTTCCCATGGTATTTCCCCTATAAAAGAAAAGCATTGTAATATGGTTGTGGATGGGATGGTATGGTATTGTATTGTATCACTATAAACAATATATGTGATTGAGTGAGAGATACTGTGAGAGTGTGAAGAGGAAGTGCAGCGGGTTTGTTGCAAGTTGTATCCCTTCATCTTTATGGACGGTAATAAAAGGACTAGCAATTTATGTGTGGACGTAGCCCATATTTTGGGTGAACCACATTACATTTGTGTCTCTCTGTAATGTATTTTGCATCTTGTTTAATGATTTAATTGTATAACTGTTATTGCTCTGCGGTCCCGTTTTCTAACAACAAAGATCAGAGTTAAATTTTACTTTAGAAAATACAAGAACACCTTCCTTGAGGGAGAGTGAAAGGATATGTTTTCAATATTTATTGCAACCAAACATCGTAATCTAAGATTTGAACTAAATACTTTGTCAATCACAAAACTTAAAGCATTGTTAATCAAATTTAGATTTATCATAAGATTTAGATTTAGAACAATTTATGTTTCTAACATCACATTGGATAATAGATTTCACTGGTTTAGTTTAAGTATGTGTGTTTTATTTATCAAATATAATTTAATCTGAATTATAATTTTTATTCTCAATTCAGTTCATAGAAATCTTTTAAAATAGTTTTATGTTTTCTCTATTAGTTTTGGTACTAATTTTTATACTCAACCTTAAACATAATTCTTAGGCATTAGTTATTGCATCTTGCAAATCATCATATTAGACTTATTATCAATAGTTTGCACTTAAATTAGGATTTATTTCATTTAATTTAGTTTTCACTTATATTAGACTTTTGAATTTACTTTTAAGTTGAGAGTTTGATTTATTTTTGTGAACTTCAATATTAGTTTGTAGTAGATAGGATAGAATAGATTATTTACCTTTTTTCTATACTTGATTTCATTATGAAGATTTGAATTAGTTGCATGCCTTAGTTGTTAGAATATGTTAGATTAGAAGCTTTGGTTATGCATTTCTTGTGCATGCACCTCTAAGTTTACGAACCCTTGGTTTGACATTTAAATGCTTAGGTGAATTATTATAGCACATATAGTTTGCCTAGCATTGATCAACTTTGACTGGTGGCCTTAGGGAGGATTTAGGTTAATAAAAGTTGTGCTATTGGGAGGCAATGGAGATTGGATGTTTCAAAAGGTTGTTGAACAACATTTGGCTTGTATTGGTGGAAACTATATGGCTTGAGTCATGGGCTGGGATTGGGTACATGTTTGGGAACATATTCATCAAAATATCCTTAGGAGGAAACCATAGGAAGATCAATACATTAGGAGTGCCTAAGGACATTGGAGATGGCATTGGATTGATTGGTGGGTCTCTCTCTAATATTTGGACCGACTGAGGGATTATATTGTTGGGTGCATTGCAGAATTTTGTTGGATATGGTTAGATGGATGTTGGTTATAAAGTGCTACATATGTGGCCTTTAAGAGTCTTCTCCCTCCTACAAATATTCCTAGTCTTGTTAAACAATATAGCCTGGAATCTACCCTGTTGGGTTGCTACATGAATTTCCATGGATATCCACTAGAATAGCTCGTCACAGTGGATCTTACAACTTAGTTTTTTTTATTATCTTATTTTTATTGAATGCCAAATGACTAGAACTGAAACAAAACAAACAAAAAAAATTGGAGAGAATAAGTACACAGTCCACACAATAACACAATATATACCTTGGGAAAACCCACTAGGGAAAAAAACCCAGCCACAAATGAAGAATATGACTCGTTCTTCATATCAAAATGCATATACAAAGGAATTGGCAATCTCTATGGATTTACCTATGACCCTATGGCCATAATGGATATTACATTATCTCTTATCCCCTATGTTCTTATATCTAACCCCATGTTGTTTCTCAACTATGGAACAATACAATACATCAAAATAATAGAACCCCTTCTTCTCCTAATGACCCAATATTTAACATTACTAGATATTCATCAAGGGTTAGTTTTAAGGTTTTTGCATGCCTCAAATCGGGATTAGGGTCAAGGTTATGGACCTTCTAAAATTTTCTTGAAAGTACACATGTGCCTAGATCCACCTGTGTGAGAAATGAGAGCTGACATGAAATACACTCGCTACCATGGTGGTCAACTGGATAGGTCAATTTGCAGGAGGCATAATGTTTGCATACAAACTCTGATTGACGTGATCTTTGGACTGTTGGAAAGTTATCAAAGTTTAGAATCACCACAATACTTTTTTTACCACCAAAAAATTCTTTTATACCCTCAAACAGACCCTGGAACATTCCAAACCTCAAATCTTCAAAATCAGACCTACCCAAAAAATGGGTGTTACAAGCCAATTCAATTAATCTTATAAACTCAAAAGCTTTGAATAGGTGACAAATTATATGTTGATCCATTTTGGATAACACTTCCCCATTTTGGGAGGCTTTTGGTCCCCAAAATGTTTTATTGAACGAGGTGAGCAAAATTTTCCTATACCTTCTCCTTCGAGTACCATTTAGCCTTACCTAGTAGTTGTCCTTTCAACCCCACCTGCCAGACTTCATATTGCCCCTGCCTCATAGTTCTATAATTATTCTACAACACCATGTCTTCTGGTAACTATGTTTGAGGCTCTAGTTCTAAGTACTCTACATAAGGTAGTACTTTCTCAAGTTTGGAAGGTTCACAGAGTTTCAGATTTCCACTTTCACTACATACTAAATGCACATGTATGGGGGTAGATTGAGTCTATAGGAATTATCTCCCACCTTGTCCAATACCTCAAAATATTCATACCTCAAATACTTAATATTCTTATCAGGACCCTATAGTCTTTCCTTGCTCGAGAGTAACCATACTTTGTCTCTTACTTTTAATGATTTTTCAACCCTATGTTGGTCATGTTTGCCCTTGTATTTTTCTTGTGACTTTGTATATGATTCATGTCTTTGAAAATGTATATTCCTAATATTATCAATGAACTTTTAATATCTTATTGCTTTGCATGTGGTGTCTTCCCTCATTACCTTTTGTTGTCCATAAATAACATCTATAGGTGAACATGGAAGATATCCAAAACAAGATTCAAAAGGCAACTTACCAATGGAAGTGTAGAATGATTTGTTATAGGAGTTCTAAATATAGATCAATTTTTTATCCTAAGTCTTTGGATGATTCTGATTGTAACCCCTCAAAAGTTGCACCAAAGTCTTGCTGACTACTTATGTCTACCCATAAGTTTTTGGATCGAATGTTGTAGATCTCTTCAATTTTGTGTCCATTTTCTCCCAATGTGTAGTCTAGAAGGCACTGAAAAATATGGTATCCTTATATGATATTATGCTCTTGGGTATCCCAATGTGAACTAAAAATTGTTTAATGAACATGTTTGTTGCTTCATGTCTAGCTCTCATGGTCTTTTCACAAGGTATAAGAATGGACATCTTGTAATTGAATATGTCCACTACCACAAATACATAGTAATGTCCCTTCCTAGTGATTAGAACACCACCCAAAAAATCCATGGATATGCTCTCCCATGGTATTGTATGAGTAGGTAAGGGATGGTACAGACCTTGCTTCCTAATATTGGGATTTTCTTGTACAACAAAGTATGAATCATGTAATAAACCGATGCAACATATTCTTGCATTCTAGGCTAGTAAACATACCTCTGTAAGTTTTCAACTGTCTTCCCTACACCAAAATTCCTTGCAACTTTGGAGGTGTGTGCCTCTTTGATAATATGCAATCTCTTGCCTTTAGGAACTCATAGCTTCTCTGACTTGTAGAGTAACCCATCCTAGAGATGATAGTCAACCTTTCTATCACCTTCTTATACATGGAGTTGGCCTTGCAGTTGCTAAAATAGCTCCTTGAATTGCTAATATTCTATGTATTCCTCCTTGTATGCATCATGGGTGAAAGGTTTCATGTGCATAAGAGTTCCCAAAGTTGTATTCTTGGTTGTAGGTGGACTTGAGAGCGTGCTTGATAGTTTTTTCTTACTTTCCTTCGTATACTTGATGATTAGATTGAATTGTTGTAAGAACTCCATCCACTTATAATGTCTAGTCTATTGTAGCTTACTCTTAGCCTACAAATACTACAAATACTGGTGATCAATGCCAATGATGGTATCTTTTCCCATTAGATAGTGCTTCCAATTCTTAACAACTTGAACCAAGGCATAGACTTCCTTATCATGTGTAGGGTAGTTCAGAACACCACCATGAAACATTTCAAAAGGATAGCATATTGGCCTCCCTCCTTACATCAAATTTTCTCCCATAACATACATATGTGCATCTATCTCCAATTCTAAAGTCCTTTTCAAACTAGGCAATGCGAGAACTAGAGCTCAACTAATCTTTTGTTTGAGCTCTTCAAAGGATTTTTGTTAATTCTTCCACCACAGGAACCCCTAGTTGTTGGTTGTTATGGCATGGAGAGTTGCAACCAAAACCAAAAAGGAGTCTATGAACTTCCGAAGGTATTGTGTCACCCCAAAAAAAATATTAATTCAATGACATTTGTAGGATTATGCCACTTGGTTATTGCCTCCATCTTTGCAATATCAATCTTAAGTTCTCCTCCACCAATCACATACCCTAAATACACCAAGGAATGCTGGAAAAATTCGCATTTCTTGAGGTTTATCAGTTGTTGTTGCTTTTTCAAGGTGTCCAACACCTACTTGAAATGTGAGATATTCTCTTCCCGTGTATCACTATATACCAATATGTCATCTAGATATACTATAACCAATGAATCTAAGAAAGGGATTAATGCATCATTCATCAAATGCACAAATATAGTTGGTGCATTGCATAAACAAAATGACATTACTAACCCTTCATATATAACTTATCTAATTTTGAAGGTGGTCTTCTAGGTGTCTTATTCCTTCACTCATACTTGGTGGTATCCCAAATTGAGATCCAACTTGGTGAATTACTTGGCATGCTACAACTAGTTCAATAGATCATCGATTTTGAGCAGAGGGCACCGATTCTTGAGTGTGATCATGTGCAATTCTTTGTAGTCGATGCAGATCCTCCAAGTCCTGACCTTCTTGGGTAATATGATGATAGGTTTTCCACGAGGTGAGGTGCTTGGTCAGATCGCGCCCTGCTCCAACAACCATTTCAATTTATTCTTCACTTCATTTGATTCTATGATAGATTGTCTGTAGAGTCCGATGTTCGACAATGGAGAATCTAAAATTAGTTGTATCTCATGTTCCACCTCCCTCTTAGGAGGTAGCCCCTTGGGCTCCTGGAATACTTCTCAATATGACCGCAAAGTCTCTCAAACTGATGTTTCTTCTCTTTGGTACATTTCTCCATGGATTCCTTCACTTTTATCGATTGACCTTCTTGTAGATTTTTATCTTAAGAAAAGAATACAATATTCCTACTTGAATTGATTAGATTTTTCACTTTGTTGTAACTTACCAGAGAGATCTTTGATTTAACTTTGTGTGCGATAATGATGAAGGATTTCTTGTTCTTTATCAAGTTGTATTGTTTGGCTCTCCTCATGAAGATCACATCCATCGTATATATGTAGGGGATTCCAAACACTACAACACAAACATCCATGGGTACTACAACTACCTCCACTTCATCAACATAGTCTCCACTTATGGAAAACTAGATATTATGAATCCTTGTTTACCCATCCCAATGGTATGAATTGGGATGATCATGTACTTCCAATCCAATATTACGTACTAAATCATATTCTATGAGGTTTTCCTGTGAACCGAAATCGAATAAAGTATCGATCTTGGTCTATTTGACTTATATCTTGATGTGGAAGAGTTTTGTCATCTCTTGCTCTTCCTTGTGGCGAAGGCTACTGAGATTCACCTCCTTCTACAATGTGGTACAAATAATCTTATTGTCCACATCTTAGCTACTTTTTAAGTCCTTGCTTAATTATGTGGCTAGAAGGTTCTTCTTCTTGGCATCCTTCTTGCGATCCTTGGGGTTCAACTCTAGATGTAGATTCCAACAATTTTCTTCAATGTGACCATCGATATTACAATGGTTACAGTGATTTTTTGGATCCTTTCACTGATTTTCCATGGATGTAGTCCTCTTCTCCTTTCCCTTTCACATCTTCTTCCCATCCTTGGTAGCATCTTGGCTCTCTTTCTATTTTGAACCACTTGGAAGTCCTTTCTTCTGGCCTATGTTTTCCAGGTACTATGAGTGTACACATGCTTCATCAATTAACATGAACTTGAAGAGAATCACCTTCCTCTATATGTGACTATGTAATCCCCCCTGATACTTTAGGACTATAATTAGGTTCTTGGTGAGATACCCAACATTATAGCCATCTTCCAGAACTTGGTGATGTATTCTTGCACACTTGACCCTTTCCTTTTCCTGAAGTAATGTTAATAGATCCATTGGTCCTCTACATCCTCGATCGAGTATAATTGGGACTTGATGAGGGTTTTAAATCCCTCCCACTTAGTTAATGGTGGATCACCCTCCAACCTGAGTGTTTCTGTGTGACTTTCCCACCAGCTTAATGCATGGCCCTCTACCTTCAATCAAGCAAATGAGATATTTTGATCCTTGATTATTTGATGGACGCTAAAATAAACTTCCATTTGCTACAACCAATGATTCAATTTTAGAGTATCGATCTCACCTTGATACAACTTGATGTCAACTTTTGCTTCTATATTGAAGAGAGATTGGGAAGGAATATTGGTACCAGAACTCAAGAGCTCTATGTCAGGCTCTTTTGTTGGCTCCTTTTCGAGTTCACTTTTATCTTCTATTTTCCCCTCTAATCCAAAATTTGAGTTAGATCCTCCAAAATCCCCAAAAGGTCCAAACTCTCTCTCTAGAGTTGCCATGGTGATTGACATCTTGTGTGAGATATCGACAACTTGTATTTCCAATGTTGAAAATCGTTGCTCATAATTGTTTGTCGCTCCTTGCATAGACTCACCTGACATGACTAGGGTTTGAAGATTTTTTTTCAAGAATGAATGGGTCCTACTATTACCCACAAAACCCATAACAAAATTGCTCTAATATCAATATGATCTGTAAACTGCAGTGGATATTCCACTAGAATAATTTGTCATAATGAATCTTACAACTTAATTCTTTTTTGTATTAGCTTATTTTTATTGAATGCCAAACGACTAGGATTCAAACAAGAAGAACTAGACAAAATAAGTACACAATCCACACAATAACACAAGATATACCCTAGGTAAACTCACTATGGGGAAAAACCTAGCCAAAAATGAGGACTATGCCTTGCTCTTCATATCAAATTGCAAGTACAAATTAAAAAATACTCTCTACGAAGTTACCAATGACTTTACAGCCATAATGGCTACTACAAGATATCCTATATCCTTTGATCTGTTATAATGTCCACTCCTTTGTTGTTGCTCAACTATGGAACTATACAATACATCAAAAGAATTGAGCCCATTCTTCTCTTAACGACCCGGTATTTAACATAGTCAGATAGTCGTATAGTGTTAATTTTAGGGTTTTTGCATGCCTTGAGTCCTGATCAGGGTTAGGATTTTGAACCTTCTAGAATGTTATTGAATATCCACATGTGCCTAGCTCCACCTATGTAAGAAATGAGAGCTGATGTGGAATTCACTCTGTACCATGGTGGTTAATTGGATAGATCAACTTGTGGGAGGCATAGCTTTTGCACATAGACTCCGATTAGGTGATCTTTGGACCGTTGGGAAGGCCTCATAGTGTAGAATCACCTCATGGATTATTTTACCCCCAAAAATGTCATTTATACCCTCACATAGGTGTTGAAAGGCTCTAAACCCCAAATTTGCAAAATGTGACCTACCCATAAAATGGGCCATATAAGCCAATTAATCCAATATCCTAACCCTGAAAGCTCCAAATAGGTGACAAATTATATATTGATCCATTTCAAATTAAGAGGAAAACAAACTCTGATGTAGCCAATACATTGAACCATGTTGGATAATAGGAAACATGTTCCATACGTGAATTGGAATGAATTGATGTTGAGTGAACTTGAAGATGATAAGCCTAAATCTTTTTCCAAAGTAGCATAGTCAAAAACAAATTGCCCAATTACATGTTAAATTATTGCATGTTGTTGATGAAGGCATTGTGAGGATTAAGAGGAGAAAGGGGCCTCATAGGGAAGAATATTTTACTCTCATGCATGCCATGATTAAATTCTTGTCAGCCTTCAGAGCAGGTTCAATCTTAACAATTATTGAAAACCTTGGGAAGATGAGCTTGGTAGTTAATGGGCTATGAGAATTTGAAACTTCCTTGGGCATGTTGGTGGTGGATTTCTCTCTCAAATTGTCGCAAGGGATTATGTATATTCCCAAGCTGCAACTATGACAGTAGCACAATTCACAATGGCAATTGGCTACATTATCTTTGCAATGCGATGGTTAGGATTGTTTTTCTTAGGGACGTTGATTGTGGGTTTGGATTATTATCCCATCCACTGCGTCTGAAATATTTGGGATGAATTTTTCATAAACCTTTTCTCTACTAAATGCAACAACTTGTTTGTTTGGGAAGGAGTGTTCCAAGCTCTTCATCTCCAGTTTACATATGATATTTCTTCATAGTTCTTATCTACCAAATAGAAAGCATTGCAATTGAGGAATTTTTTATCCTTTTAGCACAACTATTTTGGCTAATGGTCATTTGTGATCTTGATCGGTCCTTTTGTGTAAGTTATACTACAATCCATGTATTCTTTTGAGAGATGCTTTAATTCTCCAATTGAGCAACTTTGACTACTAATTAGTTCTGATATTTGAAGAACAATATTGATCGATACTTTTTAACAATGCTCTGCACTTAATGATTGTATTCTTTGATCTCCTTGAATGAAAAATACATGTTTTTTATTTTAAAAAAACAAACAAAACAAGTGAAGTGATATTGAGACCATTTAGTAGATTGCGGTTAGAATAAAGTTGACTTGCTCCCTCGAAAGCCATTTACAAAGATAACATTATTATTCACCTAAATGGTACTTCCAAATGTTAACATCTTCTCACATCAAACCATTGCTTTTAACAATCTCAATTTTTATCTTTAATATTAAAACTTTTTGATGTATTACATGCACAACCACAAGTAAAGTGGCGAGTGAAAATTGTTAGGTGGAGCCAACCACTTAGTTTTGTGAAGATGGGGTTGTTAAATAAAAACTAAACATTAAACTAATTACCAGATTGTTATAGTTATCCATTAATAATATAATATAAACATTGAACTAATTAATATAAACATAAACAAATACTATTTAATAAAATTAAAATTAAAAACTATTATTATTACCCATTTCTTTAACCACCGCTTAACTTAAACTTATTTAATATTTAATCAAAATTAATTTAAACATAAAATAAATTATTGTTATAAACTGGTTACACTGCCTATCAATATAATTAAAAAAACACATGTTAAATATTAATTTTTAAACTGAAAATTAATTTTAATTTTAGTAAGTAAATTTAAGTTTCTTTCAACTTTACAAACTTCTAAAATGCGGAGTGATCAATAATTTGTTTTATACGAATGACAAAGTTAATGGTTTTCGAAAAAGAATTGGAATAGCCAAATAATTACAGTTATAGTTCGAAATCTCTTGATAATTACATAAATGAATTTAGTACTTTTAAATATGTTTGTCAATTATGCAATCTCAACATTATATCTAAAATTCAACACCAAATTTAAAACACAGTCAACAATTATGTCTTTAAACTATTTTTAATATATATAAATTTTATTCTCTACTTATACTAACATATACTAATTAATATGCTATATATACACACTACTAACATATACTAATTAATATGCTATATATACACACTACTTTGGTTCACAATGGCTTAATTATATTCAATTGAATATATCTTAACCTATACAAACTCTAACTAAATATCTAATAACATATCTTCCATTATTGACCCACAAATACATATTATAATTTTTCTATACATACTCATGTGCAAGAGAGACATATAACAATTAAGAGAGAGAGAATCATTATATATATAGACTCTAGTCTATGCAACACATACATCTAATACTATATATTCTATTAAATGGTGTATTGGTGCTTGCCCACAATGCATACCACTTGCGGAGTGGACATGAATATATTGTACAACATTGCTTTCCCACACTACATATACTTCCAAAGTTTATATGAATATATCTTGACATATACACATAATATAACCATGACATCTAATGGTGTCTATTTTCCATTGAATTGTGCATATTTGCTTGCTCACAATGGATGCCACTTGCAGACTTGAGACATCAAATTGAAGGGGTTTGCTGAGGGAGGAGAAGGAAGGATGTTGGGGAAAATTAATTAGCTTGCGGTATAGCAATGATTGTTCTGCAGGTTCATTGCTTGTCCTTGGATCTTAAGGCACTGAGATCCAATGGCAAGTAATAAACCTGCAACAACAATCATTATTTTGCCACAGGCTGGTTAATGGTTGCCCCAAGACGCTGGCGGTTTTGTCGAACTTGCTTGAAGCCAAAATGTACCCTCTACTTAAAGGCTTCTAGGCTGATTGGACTCATGTCAAAATGGATCAGCAGAGATTTATGGAGGGAGTTGTCTATCTAGGAGATGTTTTTACCTACCGGCGATCAGATGTCAGTAGCCTCCGGTGACAACATCGTACCTACTTTGTCTCTTTCTTCATTAACCTTCCCACTCCGTCCAACTGACGGTCATTGACCGCTTCCATTTCGTCCGACCGCCACTGCCCCAGGACCCACACGTCTCCATGGCTTTGAGTCTCGACTGAGATGAGAGCTTTGGGTCCCCACAATCTTGCCATATTTGCATAAAAAGGGTTGCTAAATGACGAGTGTTGACCAGCTCACTAGCAATCTGAAATGAGAAGGGCCTTGAGTGCAGGGTCCACAAAAGGGAAACCCAGTTACACTGTCATGCCTGACAACAACGGTTCATCCACTAAATTAATATGGGCATTAAAAATATGGGTACACTTCTAAACTTCGTTTAATTCTTCCTAGGTACGAAAGATGGTAAGAGAATCTAAAGGTTGGTCATCTCCATAATCCAACACTTCATCATAGATCCCCCTCCCTGATTGGAGATATCTACATTTTTCGAGCCAAAAAAAGCTAGCACCCAAGCGCTCTTGTGAGAGGCACCTCTGCCATAGACCACCAAACCTTTGCAGAAAACCCTAGCTACCATAGACTACAAAACCTTTGCAGAAAACCCTAGCTGCCATACACTACAAAACCTTTGCAGAAAACCCTAACCTCCCACACCGCAGGCTTCCTATTCATTAAAAAGACTGGACATATATCAAATAAAACAATAGTTTGTGTATACATTAATAAGATACTTATCATTTATACTTTATAATATAAGAACATTTATCACGAGACCTAACAACATCTCAACACAGTTAGTACATTAATTATGTAATATCCCGAGTGTTAGAATAACCATTTTATTATTGCACTTTATTTCAACAAGGTTAATACATTAATTATGTAATATCCCAAGTGTTAGAATAACCATTTTATTATTGCACTTTATTTCATTTTATTTTTTTAAGAAATATAGTTCCAATGTTAGAATGATCATTTTATTATAGTAGTTTATTTCATTTTATTTTTTAGAAATGTAGTTCCAAACATGAATACCAAAATATTGTGACTTTGAAAAAATTATTTATATAATTTCAGAATTCAATTAATATAAATTCTGGAAAACATATTGGACAAATCACCAAGAGTATTATTATTTGTAAAAATGAGAAAAAGGAAAGAAAATTAATTTATTCTCATTCCAACAAAATTAATTATTTCTTAATTAATTTAAGAAACCCTAAGAAAACCCAATTGCTTCTTCGTTGAGAGAAGTCAGGAGAAAGGTTAAACCAGATGAGGTGTGCCTTCAAGGGGGTTACAGAAAATACAAAAGGCACTAACAATAAAGTGTGAGACTGGTATACTAACTCAACCATTGTTGAGAATGTTAGTATATCTAGAATAGGATTTATTTCATCCTCAGAAACACAAAAAGCTCGAGGTTGTCCATTATAGTGGAAATGCGCATACGGTTAGGTTGAAGATGATCCTAGTCCAAAGGTTTCCCAATGTTACCAGAATTTAAAACAGATTTGCTAATTTCTATCATTTTCAAATGTTGGTGTTGGTTGGTAGATATAAGTTATGGGAAGCATTCTTTATTCATTCTGGTTAATGTTCAAGAGACTCTTGGTTGAAAGAGTTAGATTTCAAACGATTTTTGGTTAAAAAGAGTTATTCGGAGATATTATTTTCTGTAAAATTTAGTTAATGTAAATGTTTATATTTTAATGCTCTTAGAATGACTTTGTTCTTAAGATGACTCTGTCTGTCACTCAAGAATGAGAATTATGTTTATAAACATTTATTTGTTCAGTTAGTTACCAAATGCTTACATTAGTTACATATATTGGCGATATATCGCCCATATCGCAAGTCATTCTCCTTAGCGATATATCGCCACTAAAAAATTGCTACATTTATGACATTTTGAATATATCACGATATATTGAGAATATATCGCGATATTTTGAAAAATATCGCCCTGCTGAAAAAACTGCATGGAATTTGGGAAATAAATCCATGGGTTTATTTTTTTGCAGTGTTATTAAACCCAGAGATATTAAATTCTTAAAGTAATAAATGGTAATATTAAATTCTTAAAGTAAAAGTGGCATTCTCCTTATCTTTCATTTTCTATCATTTTTCTTAAATTTCTAACATTACCATTACTTGTTTCAAGATGTTTGACAATGGTTCCAACCTCATCGGACTTCATATGCAAAAAGTAGAATTTTAGATCCCAATCAAAATTCAACAAACTTAATAGTTTTCAAGATTACAATGTTTCTATTGGACTCTACCATGTATGTGGGTATAGGAGTGGCATTTAATCAGGCACATCAACCCCTCTTTGTAGCTTGATGTTGGTGGTGTTGATTGTTGAACTCCTCTATCATGATCATAATAAAAATCTACCCTTCACTCAAATACAATTACCTATTAATCTTCGGAAGTCTTTTCTACCTTATTTTAACGAATGGTTTAGGAAATTTCATCAAATTCGTAGGGTGTTGAGTCTGTTAAATGATGTCTTTGGAGGATAAACTTCGAGATTTGAGGTAGACACAAGGGTGAGAGTCTACAAGAGGGGGGCGTAAGGTGTTATTGATGAATAGGATCCCGATATAGGCAATGATTTTGATAATATGTAGTTATGGGAGGGGACAACTCTGAAGATTTTTGTAACCCCAACCTGGTTTCAGTTCCAGTTCACTGGATATGATTTAATGCCCAAATATTAGGATGCATGTTCATAAAAAATCAACTTGAATCATCAAACACATGAGATAATTTCAACTTTTGCAAACTCGGAAATTTTCTAGCAACGTATTTTTTCTTACTCAAAAAAATATTTCAGCCAAGACACATGAAATTTTTAGACACTGAATTTTAACCAAAATGGTCCAAGAAAAACCCCCGAAGGGAAAACCTATATGAGAGAATTTTATTCTTTTCAGACAAATTTATAAATAAATTACAACAATAATTATATCAATTTTCTTCCTCGAAAAATGTGCCAAAATCACTTTGAAACATGTTGTATAGACTTCCTAAAATTTCCAGCCTATATAGCCTCCACACGTGCGACTATACGGTTAGAAAAACCTATTGTATTGACCTCGAAATTCATGTTGACAACTACAGGAATTTCAAGCTCAAAAAACATGCTTGACTGCCTCGAAATCCGTGCCTATACAAAACTGTATGCTTTCTACCTATTGTACAACCTGCCAAATTTCAGCCTCAAAATTTGTGCATTTTGTACGATACACACATGTACCGATTATGTTGTATGGATTTTTCTTGGGAAATGTGCCAAAAAGTATGCGCTTCCTCACTTTGGAATTTGTGCGAGAATTTTTTTCTCTCTCTCTCATTGGAATGAAATCTCTTCAAACCCTTGTTTTCTCCTCTTGCTCTTCTTATCCTCTCTCAAAAATCTCTTTTGTGAAAGTGAACAATAAAATCTATCAAGCCTTTCCCTAGCCTTTTTGTTCGAGTAACCATCGTTTGAAAATCAATGGCTTATCAAATCAAAATCCAACTAAGTGAGATCGAGGGCTCAAGTCAAATATCACTTTTCTCATTAAAATCATTTAA
The DNA here is from genome assembly GCA_001517045.1 of Pseudotsuga menziesii. Taxonomy (NCBI): domain Eukaryota; kingdom Viridiplantae; phylum Streptophyta; class Pinopsida; order Pinales; family Pinaceae; genus Pseudotsuga; species Pseudotsuga menziesii. The sequence goes on along the minus strand of LPNX010344793.1, from coordinate 1,204,689 downwards.
TTCACTTTTAAATATCAAATAAGACTTTATTACTCATCCACCTTTTAAATTCTCATAAATTCACCTTTTAAATAATCAAAGACTTGCACGCACGGGTGTGGCTAATTGGCGGTTCAGTTGTTATGAAGTCACTTGTTGTAAATTGGAGGTCACGAGATCAAATCCCACCCGGGTTTACCTGTGTCCCATGTCTTGCAGCGGGTGTGGGGCACCTAGGGTTATAGTGGTAGCGGGAATGGATCCCTGGACCCCGTGTCACGCGAGTACCAGCCCAGCTCCAGTTGTCGATTCCCCTAGTTACAAAAAAAAAAAAATAATAATCAAAGACTCAAACTCACTTTAATAAAGTCATTCTCACTTTTAAAAAGTGGTAGGGGCCACATTAAAGTGTCCTTGTCCACTCAAAGGCATGAATGGACAAACACTTCCTAGGTAAATTTTCAACACTGCCTCTTACCGAGGAAAGTGTTCTTCAGCACCCCCATCTTGTCTCTGAAATGAATATGATTCCCTCTTCCCAAAGACTTCGCGAGAATGTCTGCTACCTGCTCATCAATGGAAATGTATTGCAATTCCACAACTCCTCTTTGAATATAGTCTCTAATGAAGTGATCTCTGATCTCAATATGCTTTGACCTTTCATGAAACACTGGATTCTCAGAGACACTGATGCAACTCTGATTAGCACAATGAATAATAGTAGGTCTCATATCCTAACCAAATAAGTCTATCATCAACTTGCGAAGCCACATTGTCTCGCAACTAGCCTAACTGGATGCCATGTACTTAGCCTCTGTAGAACTCAAAGCAACGGAATTTTGCTTCCGACTTAAACAGGACACAACTACTGGGCCAAAACTGAAACAAAAACCGGAAGTGCTCTTCCGATACGAAGCACTGCCTACCCAATCTGAATCTCTAAAACCAACCAAGCCCACTTCATCTAACCTCCTACATTCCAAGCCATAGTCTATCCTAGAAAGGTATCTCAAAATGTGTTTTGCAGCTGTCGAGTGCACTCTCCTGGGCTCCACCATGAACTAACTGAGAGTGTTCACTGTAAAACTCATATATGGTGTGGTGTTGACCAAATGCATCAACGAACCAATAAGCTAATGATACAAAGTAGGATCCAGCAACTCTCCCTCAAAAGCATGAAGCTTCTTCAAGTTGATGATCATGGGTGTGGACATGGGCCTACACTCCTCCATCTGAAATCTCTTCAGAACATCTGCAGCATATTTTCCCTACCCCAAGAAGACATGTCCATACTCCTACCACCCTCCATGCCCAAGTAGTAATGCATCAACCCAAGGTCTGTCATCTCAAACTCTGAAGCAAGATCTTTCTTGCATGCTTCATTCAGGTGGTCTCCTCCCGTAATGAATAAGTCATCAACATATAGCAGAAGAATGAGCGGATCACCTCCAACCACAGTGAAGTATAGGTTGGGATCAACCCCACTCTTCTGTAACCCAATCGAAAGAAAATATGAATCAATCCTCAAGTACCAAGCCTGAGGGGATTGCTTTAGACCATACAAGGCCTTCTTCATCATGCACACATGAGACTCCCTCTCATGAATTTCAACGCCCTGTGGTTACTCCAGATATACCTCCTCTTGTAGAAGACCGATGAGGAAAGCGGTCTTTACATCCATCTAATAATCCTCCAACCCATCACTACAACAATGGAGATCACTGCTCTGATCGAAGAAAATCTAACAACCGACGCAAAGTTCTAATCAAAATCAACTCCCTTTACATGTGAGAGCCCACATGCTACAAACCGAGATTTGTACTTCTCGATGTTGCCATCTGCAACATGATTGATTTTATAGAGCCACTTGGAAGTCACAACTAACTTCCCCTCTGATCTCAAAACAACCTCCCACATATCATTATTCATGATGGAATTGTACTCTTCCATCATGGCATCTCTCCAAACCTGATGTGTGAATGCCTCCTCAAGGCTCGGACTCACACAAGTTGGTCACCTTTGCCATGTAACTGGAAAATATCTTTGGTGCCTTGGTGTCTTTGACCTCTCTCCTAGGTGGCCCCACAGACTCCTAAGTTTCCTTCACAAGCTCCTTAATCCAACTTGGCTTTCTCTTCTTTGAAGTAGCATCCTATGGCAGACTCTACATCCTCATCTGATGATTGTCTTCCAGAAAAATTACCTATGGTATTAGATCATGTACCTAGTGAACCTGAACCTAAAGCATGTGTGCCTGAATCACATGAAAGTGAAAACTATGAACATGTAATCCCAAAACCTATCCGTGTACTAGTAGTATCTGTATATTGAGTCCCTGAAATTGATGAACCTGTAAGTTGTGACCCAATCACCCCTAAGACCTATGACCTTGTGCCCTAACTAGTTGAATTCTAAGATGTTTCCATCTGTGGAGTAGTAACTTGTTGCTCCTCCATCTCAGACTCCCGAAATCTCCTAAAGGCTCACTCCTCCTCAAATCTCACCTCCCTCCTCACTACAACTTTCCTCGGTGTGGGAAGGTATATGCGAAAAGCCTTTGAAATCTCATCATATCCAATAAAGATACCTCTCTCCAGTAGCCTCCGACTTTGTCCTCTTCTCAGAAGGGGCATGAATATGTAAGGCATCCGAAAATGCAGAAGTGGCCTATCTTAGGCTTCTTCCTGGTGAACATCTCCTCAATAGTTTTGCACCCCAAGGCACGGTGCAGACTCATGTTCTGTACAAAAAAAAGTTGTGCTACAGGCCTCATCCCATAGGAAGAAAGAAGACTTTGATCATGCAGCTTGGCTCTAGCTACACTCACTATGGCATGGTTCTTCCTTTCTATTACTCCATTCTGCTATGGAGTGTAAGGAATTGTGAATTTCCTCCTAATGCCCTCCTGTCTACAAAAATCATCAAATGCTTTGTAGGTATACTCACCCCCATGATCCGATATGAGCACCTTGATCTTCTTTCATGTATGGTCCTCCACAAGAGCTTTGAACTCTTGGAAATGAAGCAAGACCTCCTCTGACTTCTTACTTCTCAGAAAGTAGATCCAGGTCTTGCTAGAATAATCATTGATGAATGTGATGTAGTGCTCAAAAGCTATCAATAAGGCAGAAAACATGGGACCACACAAGTCTGAATGAATCAAATCAAGCACTCCCTCTGATCTGTTGTCACTGCATGGAAAAGCAATCTTGTTATACTTTCCCAAAGCACACCCCCTTCATACACCACTCTACTCTGTGCTTGTCACGTCCCCTCCCCTCTCTTCTAGAGAGGATGTGACGACTGCTATCTAACCAGGCATCTAGCCTCATGAACATAATCAAGAATGCATTGAAAGTAAAAACATATGCAAATGTATAATGTCAGAAAATATATAGCGGAAGCAAATCTCTAGCAAGCATTCATCCAATATATTCATAATCATTTTTAAAACAAATACATTGCATAGTTAATAAAAGAGAGCACTTATCTTGAAATTGATCTGCTCCGAGAAACTAGTTATGTCGCTACAACGTTCCACCCAACCATAGGCCAATTATGCTCATTAATCTCTCAGCACAACAGCCACCCCCGAGCTGGGCATGATTTCCACAAGGAATAAGGGAACAACAGGCTCACACATAGCCAAATACACACCAAGGTTCAGCTAAGCCAATCCACAGTTGGGTTTATCAAGCTGCTAAGGCAGTGGAAAGAAAGAATTGCTAAGCTAGTGAGCTCAACCACAGAGCTATGGACACCTGCACAAGATCTATCTAGCTTGGCCTCCACAATACCTACTCACCCAACACAAGGAAGTATTCTTTTCACTACTACACAGTCCCTCAGGCCATACCTTCCCTTCTAGTGTTCTCTCAGGTGTGCATAGAAGATTAGCCAGCCCCTTTTGATCTTTTTGTGAGGTTCCTCTCTTCACTAGGTTTATCAAGCCAATTCTGATCCTCTTCCACTCCTAAGTCTTATTTACAATCCAGACCAAAACAAGGCTGCACATAACAGCAAACACAAGTGTTAGGTATGAAGAAAAATGTTTTGGCAACCAAAAACGAAATGGTAGATGGGGAAATCAACCCTAGGAGAGCAATTCGATTTTAGAAAACATTTATGGGCTTCATTGAGGTAGAAATGACCTCTACAAACCCTCAAATCGTGAATCTCTCTTCCTAGCCATTGTGCAATTCAAAAACGGGTTTTCAGCCATGGAAAGATGAAGGAAATGTAGAAAAACGTGAGGGAAAACGCCCCAAGTAGCTCCAGCTGCTAGAGGAAGTGAAACGCATGGGTAAGGAATGGTTTAGGCACACATTTCTGGGTGTTTTCTTGCCCCATAATCAAAAACACAATTTTCCAAAATTGATGGCTTGCCCCAATACGAAATTGACTACCATACCTCTCCATTCTCAGTGCATTAACTGTCTCAACCAACTTATGGAAGAATTAAATGATTGGGTGTTGATATTTTATGGTCCCTCTCATTGACATTTGGATTAACACTATAGGCTCAAGGGTTTGAATAATTTCCTTCCATGTTCCTTGTCAAATCATGCCCCCATCTCTTTGTTGCATTGCATAGCTAGTCGTGGGTATTTTATTAAATTGCATATTTACATGATGTCTCAATTTATATTGTGTTTGGCTAGCACGAGAACCATAGGCATCGATTTTAATTGTCAATACATAAAATGTTAAATCCATGGTGGGGCCTTGTCCTTGAGCTCCTCGCCATGATTAAATAACGATATTTACATCATGTACAACTTTAATGCAATAGGGGTCAAAATCGGGATATTACAATCATGAAATCCGGCAAACCCATTGTCATGTCTCTCAACATCCTCAAAGTTGAATGATGAAGGTGGGTCGTCCTCATGTGCCATAACTCACACAACTCATTGTTGCTTTGTGTATGTGTTGGTTCATGATGTGGCTAAAAAAGAATCTTGTATAGTTTCCCGCATCTAACTCCAATCGCATATGAAGTAGATGGTCCCTCTGCTTTGGGAAAGATGTATTATTTACCATCTAGGACATATACCCCAAATCCTATGTCCTCAATCATGGAAACTAAAACAATATTCTACTTCAGCCCAGGGACATACAAGACATCCCTCGGTAACATGGGCTCCATGGACTTCCTATCAAAGCAAATTGTTTTATGCCCAGCTGCTCTCACCACTGTATCATCACCCAATACTACTTACAACTCCAAGCATGTCTCTGAAATTTTAGTGAGCATGTCTCGAACACTTGTCATATGACTCGAAGTTCCACTATCAATGTACCATGTGGAGAGAGTAGTGGAAGCACTCAGCGAATACCCAACGATCATAGAATGCTCAATCTAGTCCTCAATATCCCTGTTGGTGATGGATGATGCTCTCTCTCTACAACCACCAGTAAAGAGAGAAAACTCTCTCGAATCTAGCACCATACTCCTCAATATATGTTGAAGTTGTTGTCTGTTGTTTCTTCTTCTTATTTGGGCATTGTCCAACATAATGCCCAAAATTTTGACAAGCAAAACATTTCATTTTGCTCATGTTCTTCTCGCCATCTTGTTGTTTGATTCCACCTTTGGAACCCTTCTTGGACTTCTTCTTCTTACCCTTCGCTACTAATGTCATATTCTCATCATCCTATGTGTTGTGAGATGTAATCCCCTATACATGTCATTTGCGGGTATGCTCCTATATGAAATCATCCCAAAGACAATCCCATGTAGGCATGTGCTCACAAGCAACAACGGACTCAACAAAAACAACCCATGGCTTTGTCATGTCATTTAGTGATGTGCAAACCAACTCTACATCCAATACCCTCTCCCCCACTATTACAAGTTCATCTTGAACTTGTGTAATCCTGGTAAAGTAGGAGACCATGTTCTCCGTCTTGTTCTTCCTAGTGCTCTTTAGTTTCTCCCTTAACACCATTTTCTGGTTTTCATTAGAACTTTGGTAAAGGTTTGTCAAAGTAGTCCACATCTGATGAGCATAGTCTTTCCCAAAAATATGTGGTATGACACGGTATTTAATGGCATCAAGTATGATTATTTTTGTTTTTATGTTATGTTTATCAAATGTGGCCTTATCAGTTGCAACTGTAGGGATTGTGACTGGATGAGCACTAGTATTGTTAATTATTTTCCATAGTTCATTCTCTTGCAGTATCAATACAATCTTAGCCTTCCATGGGCTAAAATTAATTGCCCCATCCAACCTATCTTCAATCATAAGTCTGGTAGCCATTACTGCAAACCAATTCAAGAACTTATTTCTTCATAAATCTTTGTTTTCCCTTATTTCTCCAAGTCTGAAATTTATGTTCGGAGTTTAATTTTCAACTTTCAACACAACTCTGATACTATGAAGAATTTTGTAACCCCAACCCGATTTCAGTTTCAGGTCACTGCATATGGTTTAATGCCCAAACCCCAGTATGCATGTTCATAAAAAATTAAAAATTTCAACTTGAAAACATGAAACACATGAGATAATTTCAATTTTTACATACTCAAAAAATTTCTAGCAGCGTAACTTTTCTTACTCGGAAAAATATTTCAACCAACACACAAGAAATTTGTAGACTCGTAATTTTGACCAAAATGGTCCTAAAAAATACCCCGAAGGGAGAGCCTGTATGATAGAGTGTTTTATTCTTTTTCAGGCATATTTATAAATAAATTACAGCAGTACTTATCTCACTTTTCTTTCTCAAAAAAGTGTCAAAATCACTCTAAAACCTATTGTATTGACTTCCCAAAATTTCCAGCCTATATGACCTCCACACATGTGAATATACAGTCACCAAACTCTCTTGTACAGACCTCAAAATTCGTGTAGACCGCTGCATGTATTTCAACCTCGAAAAATGTGCCTAACTTCCTTGAAATCCGTTCATGTATGGAACTGTGCAGTATGTACCTGTTGTACAGGTTGGAAAATTTCAGCCTTGAAATTTGTCTCTATTGTACGGTACATAGCTATACGAATTTGTCTTGGAAAACGTGCCAAAAATTCTTCCCTTCCTCACTTTGGAATTTGTGCAATAATTTTTTTATCTTTGTCACTGTGATGAAATCTCTTCAAACCCTTGTTTTATCCTCTCTCAAGAATCTCTTTTGTGAAAGTGAACGATGAAATCTATCAAGTCTTTCCCTAGCCTTCTTGTTTGAGTAACCACGAATTGAAAATCAATGGCTTAGATTAAAAACCAACTAAATGAGGTAGTATGTAGTATGATGGTACTAAGTAGTATCTAGATGTCTCATGAGTCATGATGATTCAACATACTCATCAATCTTTGTTGATGTTGTTGCATGTCGTTTTTTCTTCATATTTGGGCATTGTCCAACCTAATGCTCAAACTTCTGACAAGCAAAGCATCACTTTGCTCATGTCTTTCTTCTCGCAATCTTGCTACTTGATTCCACCCTTGGAACCCTTCATGGACTTCTTCTTCTTACCCTTCGCGACTAATACCACATTCTCCTCATCCTCCTTGTTGCGAGATGTACTCCCATATACATATCTTCTACGGGTCTGCTCCTGTATGAAATCATCCCAAAGACGATCCCATGTAGGCATGTGCTCACGAGCAACAACGGACTCAACAAAAACAACCCATGGCTTTGTCACACCATTCAGTGATGTGTGAACCAACTCTGCATCCAATACCATCTCCCCCACCGTTCCAAGCTCATCTTGAATCTGTGTAATCCTGGTAAGATAGGAGACCATGTTCTCCCTCTTGTTCATCCTAGTGCTCTTCAGCTTCTCCCTTAACACCACTTTCTGGTTTTCATTGGAACTTTGGTAAAGGTTTTGTCAAAGCAGTCCACATCTGATGAGCATAGTCTTTCCCAAAAATATGTGGTATGACATGGTCTTTAATTGCATCAAGTATGATTATTTTCGCTTTTATGTCATGTTTATCAAATGTGGCCTTATCAGCTGCAACTGTAGGGACTGTGACTAGATAAGAAGTAATATTGTTCACTATTTTCCATAGTTCATTTTCCTGCAGTATCAATACAGTTCTAGCCTTCCATGGGCTAAAATTAATTGCCCCATCCAATTTGTCTTACAATTTGTCTTACAACCCAAGTCCGGTAACCATTACTACAAATCAATTCAAGAACTTGTTTCTTCACAAAACCTTGTTTTCGCTTCTCTCTCCAAGTCTGAAATTTATGTTCAAAGTTTAATTTTCAGCTTTCAACACAGCTCTAATACTATGAAGATTTTTGTAACCCCACCCCAGTTTCAGTTTCAATTCACTGCATATGGTTTAATTCCCAAACCCCAGCATGTTTGCTCATAAAAAATTAAAAATTTTCAACTTGAAAACATGAAACACATGAGATAATTTCAACTTTTGCAAACTCAAAAATTTTCTAGCAGCCTAACTTTTCTTACTTGGAAAAATATTTCAGCCCACACATGAAATTTTTAGACTCATAATTTTGACCAAAATGGTCCAACCTTAAGGAAAAACCTGTATGATAGAGAATTTTATTATATGATAGAGAAATTTATTATTTTCAAGCATTATTTATAAATAAATTACAGTAGTAGTGACTTCCCAAAAAACGTGCCAGAATCACTCTAAAACCTGCTATAGTGACTTCCCAAAATTTCCAACCTATACGACCTCCACACGTGCTACTATACAGTGACTAAACTCGGTTGTACGAACCTCAAAATTCGTGTAGAAAACTACAGGAATTTCAACCTCGAAAAACATGCCTAACTGCCTTGAAATTCGTTCATGTACGGAACTGTACAGTCTATACCTTTTGTACAGCCTGGAAAATTTCAACCTTAAAATTTGTGTATGTTGTACGATACATAGTTGTACAAATTTGTCTTGGAAAACGTGCCAAAAATTCTGCCCTTCCTCACTTTCGAATTTCTGCAAAAAAAAATTATCTCTGTCATTGTAATGAAATCTCTTCAAAACCTTATTTTCTACTCTTGCTCTTCTTCTCTCTCAAAAATCTCTTTTGTGAAAGTGAAGAATGAAATCTATCAAATCTTTCCCTGGCCTTCTTGTTTGAGTAACCACCAATTAAAAATCAATGGTTTAGATTAAAAGCCAACTAAATGAGATCTAGGACTTAAATTAAATTTCACTTTTCTCATTAAAAAAACTAATTCACTATTAAATATTAAATAAGACAAAAGCCAACTAAATGAGATCTAGAACTTAAATTAAATTTCACTTTTCTCATTAAAAAAACTAATTCACTATTAAATATTAAATAAGACTTTATTACTCACCCGCATTTTCAACTCTCATAAAGTCGCATTTTAAATAATTAAATACTCAAACTCACTTTTAAAAGTAACTTTATTAAATAAAGTCATTTTCACTTTAGAAAAAGTGCTAGAGACCACATTTAAAATGTCCTTGTCCACCCCATGGCATGAATGGACAAACACTTTGTAGGTAAAATTTCAACAAACTCACATTTGCATCCACCTCACTCCCATTACCTTCCACCATAGCCCAAGAAATTGGAACTTTCATTTCCACCCAAGGCTCATCCAAACCACCTACGGGACCACCTATTGCTTTTAGAGGAATTTGGTGCCCCTCCTTGTAAAAGGGGTAGAGGGGATCAAATATTTGTATTGTTTATGATGGTACTATGCAGTATCTAGATGTCTAATGAGTCATCTCACAAGATTTATTTTGATCATTTGAAATGATTTTGTATCATTTTATCAAGAACATATTTCAGCGTTACCAATTTATTGTCGATATGTGATCAGTATCTTGATCCCTCATTTGACATCTTATATATAAGTTATATTTACATACTTGTATAGTAACGTGTTTATTTGATGTTATTGTTGCTTTAGATGTTAAAAATATTGAAAAACACGGCTATATTTTTGTATTTTTTTAGGTTTTACCACATTTACCGATATTTTTGCCGAAAGTTACATTCTGGCCCCCAATTTTAGGTTTTACAACATTTACCCATATTATTGCCAAAAGTTACATTCTGGACCCTCATATGTAACATTGATTTTAATTCTGTTAACTTTGATTTTAATGCTGTTAGAATGACTATGTTTGTCAATCAAGAATGAGAATTCTGTTTATAAACATTTCTTTGTTCAGTTAGTTACCAAATACTTACATTTACATTTGGTAGATTGTTAGAAACATCATTTTTCCTATGATAAATTCTGCAAATAAATGTTGTTGAAATGCCTGTGGGCAACGTTAGAGACTTGTGAATATTGATATTATTAAATATGTGGATACTTCGAAGGAAAAAAAAGAACGAAGTTTTTACATTGTCAAATTATTGTTTAAATACCAAGGATCGAAGAACCAACCCTACATAAGTTCAATACCAACAATCTATTTTAATGCAATGGAATTCTAGAAAGAGTATTTAATGGCGAGTGAGTTTTATATTCTGGAAAATGATTGTTCTAATCCTAAACTACAGCAAGCTATACCTTGCATTATATATATATATTCAACGATTATTGTTCCAATGAAATATGTCAATCAAAGGGGAATACCGTCAACATTCAATAGCCTGAACAATGATAGCAATATCATACAGACAGGCTACGGCCTGTAAACGCTTATCAAAAACCAAAAGAGAATAATTTTCCTTTAAAAAAATACAATAGCCATATGATTTTGCTATCATATGCAAAACATATAAATCGTGATTTCAATAATCTGGAGGGGAGGGGGGCCAACTCAATCATCACAAATGACAGTCCTTTTAATCAGAGCATTCACCCGTAAGTTCCAACACCTGGAAGAGGGTTTCCTTTCTCTTTTAAGCAAAAATAAGAAAACGACAAGTCTTCCATTAGAAACTTTTGGACGATTTTAAAGCCGCGGGGTTTTCGCCATATCAAAGATTTCACATCTTAAACTAGGGGTTTATACACAGGAATTGCAGAGGAAATCCATATTGATCTACATAATCGGTACTTCCAGACTCTAAGACTCGGAGAGCAAACGACTTATACGGCCCTGGCCGGAGAATGAACTAAATTCGCAAGACAGTTCTATCTGACCAGAGAACGCCGTTTCTTTTCAAGACTGTCGTAGAGCCATTGATGCCAACGATACATATGGAAGGGAAGACGAATATGATTGTTTTACGAAATCCTTTCTCTCCCCAGGAGTCATATTCACTGCTGGGACCTCACCCGCTTCTTCTCCGTTTTGCATCTACAGAAAATAATGATTTAGAAACCCATTTAAGCGGTTTAGAGTAATTTTTAAACAAAAACACACTTAAGAAGGAAACCAGAATCTTACCCTCTAATTTCTAGTTGGGCCGCGATGAGTTTGTGTATGGCCTTGACGACTTTTATCTGCAAAAAGAAGTATGCGGAAACGTTAATCCTGTAATGTTCATAAGGAAAACATTAACTGATAAATAACCAAATTTCACGAATAAACTCAAAAGAAATAACCTTCATATATGACAATTAAAGACAGCATATGATCTTTACCATTATCTCGCACTGTTTGACATCGTTGAGAGGGACCCTTCTGAATATATGCAGAATTCCAAGATCCGCCATCTCGAGCATAATAGTCCATAGGATATACGCCATTTTCCAATAACCCATCTGGCAGAAAACTTTCCTCACTTTTGGTCTTGGCAATATCTGTAACACTGGCAGTTCCATTTACAAAACTTCTGCCAGCACAACATGAATCCTTCTTACAAGTCATGACATTGGACCTTGTTTCTGCACAAGAACCACATGATTGAACCCGACTCTCTGCCATTTGTCTGCAAGAATCCTCCTGTTCGGTTTCTCTATTCCACCAAGGCTGCACAAAACCAAGTGCCACTTCTGCCTCGAATGGTGTCAGCAAAGGCTTAGTAAAAGCTTCACCCCAATCAATTGAAAGACGGGGACAAGCAATCTGTACCCAAACATCAACTGAATCCCCGAAAAGTGCAATTTTGGAGGGTGAGATTTCAGACATGAGGAAAACTATAAATGAGATACCCTTTTCTGCAAACCGTTGTTCAATGTGATTCAGTACTTTAGGATTTCCTTGTCGCCCTAAAGTTCCCAAAATTATGCCCCACTGTTTACCTGTCTGTGCTTGCAGGATGGCTTTCTTGCGGGTATCTTTCATACCCTTGTGGTCGTATTTTTCTAAAACCAAGACTTTCAAATAAGGGTCATACCGGAAAGCCTGAACTTGAGGATTTGCTATCATAAAAGCCTCAAGATGAAACCGGCCATCGGAAACAAAAACAACAGTATCGATGGTGCCACGGGGAAGCGATGGTGCTGTGCACCCAAGAACCTCTCCAGGAGATAGTGGTTTCACTTGAGGGACATTGATGTTTGGATACTGATCTGCCAGAACAGCTTTGGCAGAATGGATAGCAGTTGAAAACTGGATAGTCCCAGCTAAAGCAAGTCTATCTTCTGGTTTGAAGTTATACCTTATTGTTTCAACAAGATGCTGCACATCAATTTGTATGTCCACAAAGACATATAAGCATGGAATACTAGTAAAATCGATTGGGACTAAACAACTATGACCATAGTGAATGAGAAAATCAGCCCCTAGTGCTGTAGCCGAATAATCATCAACACAGCATGCTCCATAAGTAACATCCCCAAGTACAAAGCATTCATCTACATCAGTAAATGCCTTTAAAATATCACAAATTGTGAGAGAGTACATAAGCAAGCCTTCTGGAAATTGCAGTGCTACACGCTTTGCTCCAGCTTGTTTAATCCTCCAAATACATTTCGCTATTTCCAGATTATAGTTGAGAGGCAGAACTGCCATTGCAGACTTAAGTGCAGGATCGTTCAAAATTGAATCTGGTATCTGTTGCCTCACAAATCTGCGTGGTGCTTTAGGTGCACCTGATTTTGACATTGCACTTGCTGCCGCTGTTTCAGTAATGGAGGGAGACATGGATGAAGAAGCTCCTACACTTCCATCTCTAACTTTATTTTCCATCTGACCAAACTGCTTGAACCACAAAAGAGGATAAATAAAGTAAGGAAACTGCAGCTTAAGAGACTTGCAAAAGGGAAGCTCCTAGGATTTGAACATCATAAATAATAACAAATAGAGAACTTTTTGATTCAGAATTAGAACCTCACCTGATTGCATCAATTAGGCTTCAGAAAGGATCACTAAAACACTCCGCAAGTCCAAGATGTGGGTGACAATATCAAAACTCACTCTTTTGTTTACTGTCAGACATACAACTGTCTACTCCAAATCTGTCTACTTGCACTTCCAGACTTCATCTGCTGTGCATGGAAACGTCTTCTCGCTGATCTGATGTAAATGAGGCCTTTATTACAGTCACATGGAATAAAAATACAGCTGGTATGTTAGTCATTGTTTACAAGCTTAATGAGGTTTAATATATGGCGATTTTGTTGCCTAGATACTGCATGCAAATCTGATTATTGTCCAAGCAAATATGTTCTATGTAAATGTTTCAAAACACATCAGCCAACAATAACACTAGCTACAGCAAATGAACAAGGGAAAAATCAGATCTCAGATATCCAAGGATATTACAGTGCTATCAAAGCATGTTCTTCGCCAGCTGTGTGAAATTGGCATGTACATGAAATCTAGCGAGTGGATCATCCAGATCTACTATTGAGCATTCAATGTGGAGAAGATCTAAGCAGATTCGAAGAGTTGGTGGATTTTACTAAAGATTTGCTAAATTGGTTCAGTGTTCATCTATTGCATGTATTCCTGGTTGCACAATAAATCATAGAGGATGGGGGTTTGGGGAAATCAACCATCCTAGGCCTGTCAGAGAAGAAGAACAGTGATCTGAAATTTTCATGCTGAGATCAATTAAAAAGGCTGAGATTTGCTGATGCTAGCAGCATCCCACTCTTTATAGCATTAATCTCTCAATTTGGGGCAGCAAACTCATAATATTTCTAGCAACGATCTATCAACTAGAAAGGTGAGAGCAGTAAATTGAAGATTGATCTCTATTGGACAAGCATAAATCTACTGCTGCAGGTAGTGTTTCATTGGTTTATCACTCCCATACTGCAAATCGACTTGCTGAACAAGAGAACAATAATTAAATGAGCTAGATCATCATCACTGGCCAGCCATATCATCAAATCAGAGGCAGCATGGACATATAGCAGCCATTATCCATTCAAGAAGATAGCGATCTATTGTTATTGCTGAGATCTAAAAGGTATAATCTCACTCTATTTGGGCAGAGATCTGAATTTTATGGCATCGATCCATTAAATATTGTGGCGTCCCATCTATTCTAGCAGTGATCCACCATTTGGAAGGTCGTGGTCTCTCTTTTAATAAGCTGGAAATCATTATCCAACAAAGATCAACCCTTCTTTGAGTAGCATGGACATTTGTAGTGAACGCAGAGGTATATTGGAGGACGCGGTTATCTAAAGCTATCATCATCAGCTTTAGAAGCTAGTGCACTGATGTTATAGCCTGAGATCTACTTGTATGGCAGCGATTTAATAATATGGTTGAGATCTGGGGGTTGAGCAGTGTTCCCTTGTGCTCAAGGCATGATCCTCTATTTGAGCCAACGTCAATCTTAGCTGGGCATAATCCCCATGGCTAGGACGTGTTCTTCCACTTTGCGCTGATGTTAACATTGCATGCGAGCTACATAAATCATACTACAGCTGTTGGCATAATATTCTTTGTGTAAAGGACGTGTGCCCAGGCTGGGGCATCTAACTGCTTCAGACAGCGTGGGCAATCTCTGATGCAAGAAAAGAATTTCCAGTTGTGAAGCAGGAACTTCTAGTAGAGGAGAGATTGGTAAGGGAATTTGCAACACCTAGTGAAATTTACATGCAACCTGGGCATGACGGTTCTATCAACAAATCTGATATGCAGCAACATGTCATGCTAAATTCCAAGTGTGTACAAGGTGAGGAATAGATCTTTTGGAGCTGATTTTTTCTCAGAACAGCCATGAAGCCTTTCCAGTCAGATTTGAAAGAACAGTCAGTGGATAAACTTAGCGGGATCCCAAGTTGACATACCCATCAACAAAACAACCTGAGATACACAACCAGCAAAGCGCAAATTTACATCAGTTTGGCCAATCATATTACAGTCGGATTTGAAAGAACAGTCAGTGGACTCCATTGCTTAGCTTATTAGCTTATTACAGAGCCTGTGAGTACACATTGGAAATAATAGGGCAGATGGCACATCAGTTGGAGCAACAGGTGTTTGAAACAGGGAAGAAGCTACAAAAACTCCCTCACTCCAAAGTTACTTTTCTGGAAATTCTCGAGCAAGTAGCAAGTAATTTAAGTAGGGTGGGCCGATCCCCTCCACAAAGGAGGTTGGAAGTGATATCACCTCAAGGGAAGCATTAATCACACAAGAGTTGTTGAGACACAGGGATGGAGATGTCTCTTATGGTGGCCACGTGCATAAGTGAGATCACCAGAATCACAGCACCAAATGCTCCTTACAATGATGACGTATTGAGGAACACCTTTCAATTAATTCTTACCACTTTTCGAGGTCTGGATGATATAAATAGTCCCTTGTTTGGAAGAAGGGTAACCATTTTAGAAACGGTGGAAAAGATTGATTCAGGTGTTTCAATGCTGGACCTTGAATGTGATGACTTGATCCTTGAATTGTTTCACATTTTCTTCTCTGTTGTCGGTGAAGCTCATCCAGAAAACGTGTTAACTTCAATGCAAAAGATCATGACCCTTGTTTTGGACAAGAGTAACACTATTCCAGAGCAGTTGGTAGCTGTTATGCTCGCCTCCTTGGGAAGAGGAAAGGAGGATGTGTCTCCAGCAGCCCGCGGACATGCTGTGAACGTGATGGAGCAGTGTGCAAAGAAGCTTTAGCCTTATGCGATGCTATCATCTAATGACACTAGTGCATATGAGGCTTAACACAAATCAGAGAATATGGTTGAGCACGATGAGCATTCTGATTTACATGCGCTTGTGGAGACATATGACCACACAGGTGTTGATTATGCTCATGTTTGGAAGTATGGAGGTTATCAGTCACCTCTTGTGGAAGGGCCATTAATGGCTTTGGCTGTAGCTGCAGATGTGTCAATTGGACACATACTCCAGGGACCAGCCAGAAGTGACATGGACACATCACTTGTCTTTCGGAATGGGTATATTAGAGATGTGCATGATCCTAGTTCAAATGACACTAGTAGAGTGCACAGGAGGGTACAGCAGTACACACAAGATACAGGCATGAGACAAAGCATACTTCAGTAATGGATTGTCAGATGGGCTATCAGCATGATAAGGACAAGAAGCATGGTCAAGCAGATGTTACGGATGATGACCATGTGGTCAGCTTGCGGGATGTATGGTCACAGCAAGAAGCGACTTAGGACACATGGGATTGGCTAATGATGATTGTTCCTGATTAGAAGTCCCATCTTTCGGTGGAATATTCTAATAATTGCTTCGCCGGTGAGTTGAGGGATGAGAGCATCCAGGATGACCAATACAGAGGACCTTGTGCACTTCTAGAGTAAATGAGAGTTCAGGGATGAGATCATCCAGGATGACCAATACAAAGAACCTAGTGCACTTCTAGAGTAAATGAGAGTTCCATGGACTCTCATTATTGATTCCTTCTATTTCTGGGAGGATTCAAGAGCAGATGATGGGGATCTACTTGGCAGCAGGTTGACTTTCCTTTACCAAGGATCGGCTATATTGGTGGGAATATTCCTTGTGATAGTGCTTGTGCAAAACGTCCTTTTCAGGGGTTGAATTGGAGAGAGATTAAGAGTTGGTGTCCTATTGAGTGGGTGATTCTTGGGAAGAGATTTCTAGCCAAGGGTGAGTACAGCATGTGCTCTTGGATATTTCGGATGAAAGATGCCCAAGTTGGCATTGGGATCCAGGTGGGACTTATCAGCATACAGCAGAGATTGACAAATCGTTGGAGCACACCATGGGGGAAGAGGAAAGCATTGATATGACTCAGGGTTAGGTATTGTATGGTGACGATGCTCTTCCATTGGTGTATTTGGTACTAAAGAAAAAGAAGAATAGCGGTGTTATCTTCAGATTCATATGGGATCCCGGTATGTGTGTAAGCATACAGGTGCATATGGTAGCTGGTTTATTAAACAAGCATCAATTGCAGATGGTTGATACTATGCAAGCCAACAGTGGATGCAGTAGGTACTCCGCAGTTCTCAGATTGATTTGGGACCCCATAATTACAGTGACTGGCAATACAGTGGTACCAGGGGTTGATAGAGGTGAAAGAACCGATATTTAATTCCAGGAACAGGACATTAAGAGCTTAGCAAAGTGAATCGCTAAGGGGTTGGCCAGGTTTAAACCGCGGTTGATTACTCTACTTACAGGAGGGTTCAATGAGATCTCTTGTGATGGTACATTGCAATGCAGTACTTTCAGCAAAGGGCGCTACAGATCTAGGATGATTTGGGGCCCTGGGATCATCCTGGATTCAGTTGGTTCAGTTTGATTGACTGTGGGGTTGTGTTTGCATTGCTCGAGGACAAGCAATCTTTGGCAAGGGAGAACTCGTAATGTCCTGTTTCTGACAAGCTTCGGAATTAAATTAATCATTGATGTCAATTTCGATAAACAGCATACTATTAGTGGTGATATTAAGTCATTAGTGAAAAAAGGAGTCACTTAAGTATTATAAAGAGCCATGCGTAATTAAAGTGGCATGCATGTGTAATCAAAGTGGCATGCGCAATTAGAAGACGGAAAAAGGTGAATAAGTCATTTAATTAATTAATTAATTAACGAAGAAAAAGATGAATAAGTTGTTTAACTAATTAAATAACGGAGAAAAAGCTGGAAAGGTGAATATAAGAGGAAAGCAAACCCTAAAAGCTTATTATAATTATTATCTTATGAAAACGGATTCACAGAGCTCCTTGAGTTTCCATTGGTGTTGAGGACAGAAGCCCTTGACAAACATTTGGTTCAGTAGTGAAATATCCACCCTAGCCAATCTGTGGAATAAATCATTCAGATCTACTATGGTGTGCTTCATCATGAAAGAAAATTCGTTAGTTGGGGCATAGATCAAGATTTCTTGCAGCTGGGCAAGTTACCAATTTGAGAAGGAATGGCTCACTTCTATTGTTGCATTCACACTCCATTTGTAACAAGGGCACATCTACAGTTGGGATGGACAGCCATGGGAGAGAGGGAGCACTTGTAATTTCTCTGCTGCACAGCACACAAGGAGGGTGCACCCTAGCAATCAGAAGTAATTGTTTGACGCTGCAGTTTAGGAGTATGGTTTGCACTGTGAAGTGAGGGTGCCTTCCAGCAGTGGATACAACAAGCTGAGTACATAACAACTGGGTAAAGAGACTGTGTATTGCCTTTGATCTTTGCTTTTATTACATCCATCCAAAGTCCTCAAATCGTGTGGGAGGAAAAGGTTACATCTACTGTTGAAGATCGACTTCAAGGAAAAGAGCTGTTATATCTCTGTTGGTTGAACTTTATGACATCGTGGAGGTAGTGGTCCAAGCCAGATCTGAGCTGAGTTTATTTTAAGTATTTTACAAGCTGCTACAGGAGAAATTTGGCATTTCTACTGGTGGTCACCTACAGCAAAGTCTTAAGTACCATGTCTAAAGTATTCAACAGTCCACTACAGAACTAGGGGAATATTAGTCATTGCTACGAGTGCTCTGTCATCTTTAAATCTGTCTACTTGCACTTGCAGACTTTATATGCTATGTATGGAACGTCTTCCTGCTGATCTGATGTGAATGAGGCCTTTATTACAGTCACATGGAATAAAAATACAGCTTTTATCTTGGTCATTGTTTACAAGCTTAATTAGGTTTAATCTATGGTGATTTTGTTACCTAGATACTGCATGCAAATCTGATTATTGTCCATGCAAATATGTTCTATATAATCTTGCAAACCCAATCAGCCATCAATAACACTAGCTACAACAAATGAACAAGTAAAAATCTAACTCTCAGATATATATACAAGGTTATTACAGTGGCATCAGAGCATGTTCTTCACCAGCTGTAAGAATTTGGCACGAACATGAAATCTAGCAAATAGATCATCTAGATCTACTATTGAGCATTCAATGCGGAGAAGATTTAAGTAGATTCGAAGAGTTGGTGGATTTTACAGAAGATTTGTTAAATTGGTTCAGTGTTCATCTATTGCATCTATTCCTGGTTACACAATAAATCATAGAGGAAAGGGGTTTGGGCAAATCGACCCTCCTAGGCCTGGCAGAGAAGAAAAAGAACAGCGACTGAAATTTTATAAAGAATGTTGAATGCACATATCATAACTCCAACCAAGCATTCATCTTGGGTAATCTGGCGGTAGTAAGAAAAGGAATGGTGAAATCCATATGTGTGTTGACTTCAAGAATTTGAACAAGATAATTACCCTTTGTCAAATATGGAGCAATTGTTGGAAAGGGTTGTGGAGGCAGGGATGTTGTCGATGGTTCTTATCAAAAAAGAAGATAAGCACAAGACTAGCTTTACAACAACTTGGGTAACATTCAAATATCTTAGGATGCCTTTTGAGTTGTTACATGTCGAATCAACTGTTCAAAAGGCTATGGATTTCATGTTTCAAGACCTTATAGGCAAAATCAATGAAATATGCCAAGACAATTTGTCGGTATTTGCTATACATAAATAACAAGACTAAATATAAAAAGATTAAAAAAGTAAATATACAAATATATAATAATAATAGAATGAAATATTAAATGTAGTTAAATATTGAGTTAAAAGGTGTGACTTTACAAATAATCACTTCTAAGACCCAATCAAGACATATATATTGTTTGGGATCTCTATTGCAATAATAATATCAGACATTTTTATTAATAATCGCATTTATTTTATTATATCTCGAGTTTTTGTATTTCTGTTTCACTGAAATCAGAGCGAACAAACGCCCACACTAGCCGCCGTCCGAGATCGAGCCTCTGCCACTTCCACCTCTACTGCTTCTACGACCCGCGTTCACCTAACGCCATCACTTTCTTTCTTCTCATGGCTCCTCTTTTCCCAGCCCCGCATCTTCCCCCACACTCTTCACACCCCCCTAATCCACGGCCTCCGTTGCAGCCTCCATGCTCCTGCTCACACCCGCTCTACCCTGCGCCAAACACCACGCCATCAACACGCTGCTCTCCTGCACCACTCCCTCCTTCCCTTTATCCAATCCTACGTGTTCCTCTCCAAATAAAATTAAATATTATATTATTATATTAATATTTATTTTTTAAATTTTTTATAATTTAAAAAAAAATCATGGTTGGCTTGGAACAGACAGCCAATAAAAATAAATCAAGATCCAGTGTAGAAAAAAACCCAACAAACACCAAAATGGGAGTTATCAATGCTAGATCGGACTAACTTGACGAAAAAGTCAACAAAAAGTATGCAAAGCTCAAGGCAAAAATAAAAATAAAAATGCACTAATGTCAATCGTCACAAGACTCGAGGCAAGAATAGAGCAAGGCATCAATACGTTGAAGGCAGATCAAAAGAAAAGTCAAGAGTGTCTCGATAATATCTTGGCCAAATTACAATTGCATACTTCGGTTCCCCCACCTAGCCATAACCCACCACTAGACCCTTTCAATACACCTCATCCAAGCACGCCCAAAACGCTAGAACATCAAGACCCAACACCACCCCATGGAGTCCCTTTCTTTAACATTCCATCAATATCAGTCCCACCAACACACGGATGCCAAAAAAGGGTAAAACTAGAATTACCCAAATATGATGGTGACAAAAAACAATGCATCACATGGATCAATAAAGCAGAAGAATACTTTGACATCCATAACATACAATACGATAGTGAGAAGATTAAATATGTCGCCATGCAATTGGAGGATAACGCATACAATTGGTACAAATGGTGGAAGACTGCAACGAAGGTTTGTTCTTTCAATTGGAATAACGTTAAAAATGATCTTAAAAGGTCTCAAGGTGTAACCGAGAAAGAATTCTTTGCTAACATTACCAAATTGAAGCAAAATGGCAATGTAGATGAGTACACGTGTGATGGGAAGCTTTGGCAACTCATTTTCCAGAATAAACCGATGACCAATGACAGCAAACGTACATACATGGATTGAAGCCATACATTCGAGATGAGTTAGAATTACATAACGTTTCTACTATGGAGAAGGCAAGATGTAAGGCCAAAATCATCAAGAACAAGTTCAAAACGTCCGCTCAGATTAGTTTCGATAAAAACTACTCCAAGAGGAAGCCTCCCTAATCAACAAATGCAGGAACTTCAAAATATACGCCGCCACATCTAAGGGAGGGAGTAAAACCCAGTTTGGAGGCCCAAGGGATGAAGGAAGGAAAGTGCAAATATTGTGGAGAAAAGTGGGATCCTAAGCATAAACGTTTGCAAAAGAGCAACCCCCAAAAGTTGTATGCATGCGAGGCCGAAGGAGAAGATGAATCTGAAAGCGAAGAATCAAGTGAGGACGATACTAGAAGTCAACATCACTGCCACTCAGAAATAGAAGATAATACACCAAAAATATCATTAGCCACCATTACAGGGATATCCCAACCTCAAACATTGAAGCTAAAGGGACATATCAAAAACAATAATGTCTCGATTCTCATAGATACTCGCAGTACCCATAACTTTATTAATGTTAATCTTGCTAAGATATTCAACCTATTCGTATACATAGTGCCTAACATGAAGGTTATGGTAGCAGATGGTAAGAAGATTGAAAATGTGGGAAGGTGTCACAAGTTTAAATTACAAATGCAAGAGTATAACCTAGAATTCGACTTGTTTGCAGTACCTCTCAGAGGAGTAGACGTGATGCTAGGAATTCAATGGTCGCAAACACTGGGTACTTACTCTGCTAACCATCAAGAGCACTTCATCAAGTTCAAGTGGCTAGGGAAAAAGTACAAATTGTGTGGTTTCCAACCACCCCAAACGCAATTGGTTGCATCCCATCAAATGGAAAGGCTAATTCAAAAAGGAGCACCTGCTTACGTAATTCAATGTCAAGAGATGGAGTTGCTATCATGTGAAGGGGATGACTCCAAACCACTAGAAATCCAAGAGCTAATTTAAAAACACACTAAGGTGTTCCAAGACCTTTCGATGAAGCTTCCACCAAATAGGAAGATTGAACACATAATTCATGTGGAACCAGGGGCAAAACCTGTCAATATCAAACCATATATATATCCACATCACCATAAAACAGAGATTGAAAGGCTAAGCCAAGATCTGTTAAGATGTGGTGTCATTTCAAAGAGCAGAAGCCCTTATGCAACTCCAGTAGTGTTAGTTCGAAAGAAGGATGGATCCTTCAGGTTGTGCATAGATTACAGAGGGCTGAACAAGATAACAATCAAGAATAAATTCCCTATCCTGTTCATCGATGAGATGTTGGGCGAACTTCATGGAGCTAAGTATTTCTCGAAATTAGATTTGAGATGAGGGTATTATCAAATCAGGGTTAAATTAGAAGATGTAGCAAAAGTTGCCTTCTGTACTCATGAGGGCCATTATGAGTTCAAGGTAATGCCCTTTGGACTAACTAACGCTCTAGCCACATTTTAGGCCGCAATGACTGAATTGTTCCAACCATATTTGAGAAAGTTAGTATTAATATTTTTTTATGATACCCTCGTATATAGCAAAACTTGGAAAGAGCATCTCCAACATTTAGATCAAGTACTAACCATTTTGGAAGAACATCAATTCTATGCAAAAATGTCAAAATGCACTTTTGGGAAGGAAGAAGTGGACTATCTTGGCCATATAATATCAAAGGAAGGAGTCAAGGTTGAACAAAGTAATATCAAGACAATCATCGAGTGGCCCAAACCAAATAACATCTCTAAACTAAGGATTTCTAGGCTTGAGAAGATATTATCGAAGATTTGTGAAAAATTATGCCCATAAGACTGCCCCTCTAACAAATCTATTTAAGAAAAATTCATTTCAATGGAATGATGAAGCAGAAAAATGTTTTGGAGTATTAAAAAACATGATGTCATCAACGCCAGTATTAGAAACACCAGACTTCAAAAAATCCTTTGTAGTTGAATGCGATGCTTCAAGATTTGGGATAGGAGCAGTCTTGATGCAAGAAGGTCATCCAATAGCATTTGAAAGCCGAAAGCTCAATAAGAGAGAAAGTTTGAAGTCTACATACGATAAAGAAATGCTTGCCATTATACATGCCTTAGCGAAATGGCGACAATACCTTATTGGGAGCAAAATCCCAATAAGAACAAACCAAAATAGTCTTCAATATCTCTTACAACAAAAAACATTGTCAACTGAACAGCAGAAATGGATAGAGAAAATTGCTACATTTGACATGGAGATATTGCATAAAAGAGGAAAAGACAATGTAGTCGTTGATGCCCTATCTCGGAAAGATGAAGTCAAAACTTATGTGATTTTAGTTGCAGTTCCAGACTGGTTGAATGAAATCCAAGGTGAATATGCCAAGGATCCAAACATATTTGCCTTAATTGATAATCCTAATCAAAGTCCAAAGTTTGAATGGAGGAATGACATCCTTTGGTATAAAGGAATGATCTATTTAAGCCCAACATCAAGGTCTAAAACTAAGGTTTTAATGGAAAACCCATGATTCACCAAGAACAAGAATGTAGGTTTTTTCAAAACTTACTACAATGCCAATCAACCATCCTTACAATGCCAGGCAATCATCCTTTTGGAAGGGAATGCAAAAAGACATTCAAAAGTATGTAGCAAAGTGTGATGTATATCAAAGAAACAAAAGCAAGAGTGTCATGACACCAGGCCTACTCCACCCACTACACATTCCAAACCATATGTGGGAGGAAATCTTCATGGATTTCATCGAACGATTACCTTTATCCGAAGGCAAGGATAAAATCTAAGTGGTAGTGGACCGACTAACGAAATATGCACAATTTATGGGTATAAAGAAAACCAACTCCACTAAACAAATCGTTGAAGTATTCTGTAAAAATATTTACAAATTACATGGGTTTCCAAAAATCATCGTTAGTGACAGAGACACCAAATTCACAAGCAATTTTTGGAATGAATTATGCAAACAAATTGGGATCACTCTTAATATGAGTTCAACTTATCATCCCCAAATAGATGGACAAACAGAAGTTGTCAACAAATGTTTGGAAGCCTATCTTCGTAGTTTAATCACTGATAAGCAGAACAAATGGTTACAATGGTCACATCTTGCAAAATGGTGGTATAACTTTACCTATCACACGTCAACCAGGATGACACTTTTCCAAGCATTATACAGTTATGAACCTCCCAAATGGAAAGAAATCATTCAAGGTGATGCAAAAGTGCCTACAATAAAAAGTCAACTTGAAGAAAATAAAGAGTAATGCAAGTACTCAAAAAGATAATTTGATTATGGTGCAAAATTATATGAAGCAGCAAGCAGATCAACATAGAACAAAAAAACAGTTTGAAGTAGCGGATTGGGTATTTGTAAGACTTCAACCAGACAAGCAACTGTGACTTATGCAACAAGGAAAGAATAAATTGGCCCCCAAGTTTTATGGACCATATCAAATTATCCGAAAGATTAGTCCAGTAGCATATGAATTGAAGTTTCTAGACAAGAGTCGAATTCACAATGTTTTTCATGTTTCGAATCTTAAAAAATTGTTGGTTCAACATCACTCTACTCAGACCACACTTCATACCTTGGACAAAGAAGGGAAGCTTGTTCTAGAACCAGAAGTCGTCATCAACATCAGAGAAAAAAGATTACAATCTCGAATAATTAAAGAATACCTTATTAAGTGGAAGAATTGTCCAGAAGAAGATGCTTCATGGGAGACAAAGAAGTTCATGCAGCAGCACCTGTCATTGCCTTGCTTTGAGGACAAAGCATTTTAAAAGTTGAGGGCAATGTTATACATGCATAACTAGACTAAATATAAAAAGATTAAAAATGTAAACATACAAATATATAATAATAATAATAATAGAATGAAATATTAAATGTAGATAAATATTAAGTTAAAAGGTGTGACTTTACGAATAGTCACTTCTAAGACTCGATCAAGACATATATATTATCGAGGATCTCAATTGTAATAATCATATTAGACATTTTTATTAATAATCACATTTATTTTTTATATCTCAAGTTTTTTATTTATGTTTCAGTAATTTCTAAGGATAGAAGTGTGTGTCATATAAGATAAGTCTTTGAAAACTGTAGAAAGTATGGAATCTCCTTAAATCCCAAGTCAATATTCGGTGTAGATAGGGGAAAGTTGTTGGTAGTTGGGACATATTGTCTCAAAGGATGGCATTCCCATAGTTCCCACTACATTTGATCTAATCAAGCAAGTTCCTCTTCCTGAAAATAGGAAGGCAATTCAATCATTATTTGGTATGATAAACTTCATTAGCAATTTTATCCCAAAATTTGACAAAATAGTCAAATCAATATCAAAACTGTTGAAGAAGGATTGTGAATTCAAATGGGATCAGGAAAGCAAACGATCATTCAAGAATATTAAAGAAGATATCATATCTTCCCTAGTCTTTGTTAGTCCAAATTATTCAAAAGATTTCCTAAACTTTTCCTTTTCCTCTGAGAACACAATTGCAGGGGTTCTATTGCAAAAGAACATTAATGATATGGAACTACCTATTGCCTTCATGAGTAAGAACCTCGTGGATTTATAGTTAAAACAAACTATCATGGAAAAACAATCATATGAAGAAATTCTGCGTTTTACTGTTTGCTGGTTTATGTCACATTTCGTGATTTTCACTTACAGCCGGTTTTGCATTGGCTGTAAGTTACTTATGAAATTTTACTGAACAACTAAACACACAGTAAAAACACTAACAGGCTGAAAAACACATTTAACAATCACACCATAAAATGATAGACTCAAGATTTTTGGCCAAATCAAGCCCTGGAAAAACCCCCACGGGGAAAACCAGTTAGAGAGAGAGAGATTTTATTTTCTTCAGCAAAATATCAGAACAGAAATATAGTCAAAAATCCAACTTATCTCAACCCAGAAAAATTGACCAGCTAGCTGCCTCGATTTCTGTGCATGAACAGCAAACTGTTGTTCTCGATTTTTGTGCCGAACTGACCCAAAAATCAGTCAAAGACCGTACTGTACGGCCTACATTAAATGCAGTCGTACGACCTCGAAATTCATGCCAGAAATTTAATGCTGCTGCCTCGAGAAACGTGTTGTACCTTTCCTCGATTTCTGTGCTGAAGATTTACCTCGAAAACAGTGCCAAAAACAGTCCTCGAAAACCGTGTTGAAACCGTACTGTACGGCCGCAATAAATGCACCGTACAGCTCCTCGAAAAACATGCCTGCAATAAATGAGGCCATACTTCACCTCGATTTCTGTGCACAATAAATGCTGGCCGTACTACTGTCTCGAAATGTGTGCCTATTCACCTCGATACTCGTGCCAACAATTAATGGTCTTGGTTTTCGTGCCCACTGAAAATCACTCACAGCCCTGTCTTGGAATTCGTGCCCTCACTCTCCTTCAGCTCTCTCTTCTTCTTCTCCTCTCAAAAAATGAAAAGTGAAGTGAAATGCCTCCCTCAACCCTTTTTGTCTAAACCCTAAGTGGGAATCTAATCCAACGGTGGAGAAAGATCCAATCCAATGGCTAAGATTCAATGAGAGTAAAAATCACATTTATTTAAATCACTTAAATAAATTTACTCACCCACTTAAATTTATCAAAAAGTGACTTTAACTTTATAAAGTCTCATTAAGTAGCTTTTAATGTGAGGGTCACCTTTTTCCCTTTTCTAAGTGACTTAGACAAAAAAAAAAGTCACTTAGGGAACAAATTCCTAGATACAAAAACTAACATCATATGCTTCGGTCCAACCTTTGAAGCATTTTAGAACATATGTTGGGTATTCTAAAATTACAACTTATGTTCCCCATTCAGCGATAAGAGATATTTTAATGCAACAAGATTGCCTATGCATATGTGGGAAGTGAGTTTCTACAATCCAAGAGATTAGGTAAATGAAAAAAAACGTAAAAGGTCAAGGGAAAGCAAGGATGTTAGCCGAGGGAAAGGAAAAGCCTTTGGGCTTGATAGATACCGACATTATGTCGTTCTTAAAGAGCTTCATCATGTGGATTAGTACTCAAACATCATTTAATTCTTGAGGAATTTTAAAGTTTTCATGTCCAAACCATCTCATTGATCATAAGAGGGGAATTTAGTGACCGAAGATTGCAAAAATATTGTATCATTCAAGATGTTCTAAGATGAAGAAAACCCAATGGGCTAATACTCAAACGTGTATTGTGGGGGTCATTATGCAATCCCCACCAAAGCACACGGGATATTGAGAGTTGGCCACTATTGGCCTGCGTTATTTTCAAATATCGATCATTTCGTCAATTCTTGTCAACAATGTCAGGTATTTGCAGGAGTACAACAACTAGTAATGTTGCCTTTGCAGCCAGTTGTTGTTTAAGCACCTTTTCAACAATGGGGTTTAGCTTTCACCAATGAATTTAAAGATAACTCCAATAACGAACTCTGATGAATCATGACAACCACAGATTATTTCAGCAGATGGGTTGTAGAGATACCCACAAAGAGGGCAGTCGAGAAAGTTATCATGGAGTTTCTGGAAGACAAGATAGTCACAAGATTCAGTGCCCTGGCTAAAAGCATGACCTAAAATGCCAAAGCATTTAGTTCAACAAAATTATCAACATTTTGCTTCAATTATGGCATTTCTTGTCCCACTCATCCAACTATTACTTGCAAGAGATAGTTAAGCCAAATCCAATAATAAGAATTTGATGGCGATCAATAGAAAAGTTGTGGCTGATAACAAGAGTAGTTAGGATAGAAAGTTAAAGTATGCTCTATGGGCGGATAGAATTACAAAGAAACAAGTTTCATGTAATATCCCATTTGGGATGATGTATGGGATGGATGTGAAGCCGAGAAATCATGGGAAATTTGATAAACCATGGTTGGATCCTTTCAAGATTGAAGATAAGGCTGGAATAAATTATTTTTATCTCAGACATCAAAACAAAGAAAAGTTGTCGTTACCTATGAACCGACAAATTTTGAAGCTCTACTTATCATAAAGAAATTAGTACCTTTCACTATGTATACAAACAATAGGATGAATAAGCTTGTGTGAGCAGTAGATTAGATTAGTTGTTCATTTCCTTGCATTGTTTAGCATTTGGCTTCATTTAGTTTCTAGAATCATTTTTAGCATAGAGCGTCATAGACTCGTAGTACGTAGTGGCATTTTATAATTTTTTATTTTCATGTGGTTTATCAAGGTGAGAATCACACCCTTTCATGTGTATCTAATCTCCTTCCCATGTTGAGTTTTATTGGGTGCTAGGTGAGATTCTAGAGCTCTCAGTACTCTTTTTCTAGGTTCATGTGCCCTTGTCACCAGTTGGGGGATGTGCCCCTTCTGGTTCACCAAACTCATTGAGGAATCAGCTAGAGTCTGAGGAGGAAGATATCAGCCTTCCTCACTGAGGATAATTTTAGGCTTCTCATGTTATTTGCAGGTCCATTCCATTTCTTGTCAAGCAAACTATTCTTCCAGCAATGTGAAGATTCAGCAGTTGTAGTGTGTTTTCTGCAGTGCTTTGTATTTGTGCATGGAGGATGGTTATTCAATGAGTGTTTATTGCTGCACTTGCAACCTTGTAATGTAGATGTACTCATCCGCAAGTTAATGACATTAAGTTGCTTCTTGTTCTGCAAATATATCTTTCTCTTCAATGAATTTCTACCCCTATGCTCGTTTTGATGCCAAATCTAGCTAGTCTTCAGAATTGTTGTAATAGACTGTCTTCAACATATCCAAATCACATTCTGTAAGTTGTTGCAGATTAGTAAGGCTCAGGTGAACCAATCCCAAGCACTGTTTCAAGAATTTGTGACCTTTCAGAGTCATTTGGAAGTATTTGGAATTCACCTAGTAGAGTTGTCCTGAAATTTGTAATTTTCTTCCTAGCTTCCAATCTCTATCAAGTTGAGTCTGATCGTTTATATCAATGTTTTAATAGCAAGTTGGGGTAGATATAGATCAGCCACTTTCAGTTCTGCACCAGAAGCCATTGGGTTCCACTTAAGTCCCATGGCCATTGCATTGAAGCCTTGGGTTTAGCCAAAAGAGTCTACCCAAGCGTGATGCACCCAAAGAATGTGCAGCTATCAAAGTTGGGTGTCTAATTAAGGTTGTTGTAGGATGTCCTTAATCTATAGCAGATCCTAAAATCCATCTTGGGAAAATTTGGAAGGGTCTTGAAATGTTCAAGACTTAATTTTTGAACTCCTAGCCTAAAACTAGTTAAATTTGAGTTAGTGTGCCTAGACTTAGGTTTGGGTACATTACAGACGCCTTTTAGCATTAAGGATGAGTTTGATCATGACTTCATCTATAAACAAGAATAAGAACAAATAAAGGGGGCAACCTTGCCTTATGCCTCTGGAAGCTTTATAAAAAACGAGACGGGAACCCATTGATGAGAACAATATACGGGGCCAAAAAGGCACAACAGAGAATATAGTTATCTACTTACAATCTGATTCCAATTTGTAATAAGTCCAGTCTCAATAACAACCAATTCACTCTAATAAAAGCATTGAACAAATCTATTTTCATGGCGATCATCCAACATTTATTCAACTTAATAGAGTGCAAGCCTTCTTGAGCGACCTCGACCGCGTCCTGAATTTGTCTGTTGGATATGAAGTCAAACTATTGCTCCAAGAATAGACGATTGAAAACATTCTTCAATCTATTTGCTATAATTTTGGCTATCATCTTATACCTAAAACAAAGAAGTTTGTTTCTTACTGGAATACCCAGTGCAGATAAGATAAATAATTCATGAAGGGATAAATAACAGAATATATATATAATTGATAAGATAATGATGTTTTACAATTACATTGCCGCAGGTTTTATAAGCCATTTTGCACCTTTTCAATATGTCATGTCTTTTGACTTTTCATAATTATTTAATTATTTATTTCTTATTTTGCTTAATTATTAATTATTAATATTAATTTATATTAATATTAATAATTAATGCCGATTTATATCATTTTTTATATAACATTTCCTTTCCCTTAAAGAATCTTTGTCCTCAAAGTTTAGAGGAGACAAAGCTTACGTCTGATTTTGAACCATCATCTCTAGATTCTTTCTTTTAGTATTTGCAACACTTGATGAAATGAGACGATAGGAGTTACGAATTCCAAAGAAGAAATCTCGCATCGTCGCTGATGTGGTCCATCCGAGATCTATCTTCATAGAGGCTATTTGATGGCTTTGTGGGATGGTTCTTCTCGTTTGTTGCTTAGTATGTTGATTTGATGTTCTTGCTTGTCTAACAACATAACTCTTCTGTGTATGTTCATTTTGACCCTGACGTTGGTCAAAATGACGTTTATAACAATTTCTGCAAACGTCTTTACTTTTTCTCCAACCTCATTTACGATATCACATATTGTATTATAAGATTTCCTAAATTGAGCATAGAACTGAAAAACATTTGTATTTCTATCGCCTTCACAAGTTTGATGGCGCAACTCTTCAAGCACCAAGTCGCTTCTTCAATATTTAATAGCTGGCTTTTTTTGACTTCCAAGGATGTGTCTAAGAACTTCATCTTTTGAAATAATGCCCTACACATTTGAGGAGAAAAGGAGTTCTAGTTCTCATTCTATCTCATCCAATTATTTTGAAATTAGATTCTCTTTTGTCTAGTGCCCATTCAATCATTTTCTTTATTATAATTTTAAGTGCATTCACCAGTTGTGCCGCATTGCTTTCCGAGTTAGACCTATTGATATGAATCTAGTTTGAAGTAACCATAGTGTGACAGCCTTAATCTTTTAAGTGCATTGACCAGTTGGGTTGCATTGCTTTCCGAGTTAGACCTATTGATAGGAATCCAGTTTGAAGTAACCATGGTGTGATACCTTCATCTTTTAACAAAGGGTGATTGAATTTGAATGGCGATGGGGATTTTTATCTCCATTATCAAATTGAAAGAGGATCGAGGTATGGTCAAAGCCACCTCCACAACCAACTCAAGAGCAAAATATACCCAATTCAACAGTCAATTTAAGAGAAAGAATGAACCAATCGAGGTGTTTTAAGATAGCCTTAGAGCCTCATCTAGAATTGCACCGGGGGGGTACCAATTGTGGAGGTTCAATGTCAACCAACTAAGATTCCCGAAAGAAATGAGAGAATTCTGCATGGTGCTCCATGCAAATAACTTGGCCCCAGAACGCTCGCGAAGACATTGTTGGAATGAGATCCCCTGCCAAAATAATATTATTTTTGGAAAGAACCCCATGGTTCTGCATGTCCTCCAAGAAGGATTTCCAATCAAAGTAAGGACCATAAACATTTATGAGCTTCAGAACATTCTGAGTCCTCCTGTCCTCCTCATCTAGAATTGCACCAAGTCGGTACCAATTGTGGAGGTTCAATGTCAACCAACTAAGATTCCCAAAAGAAATGAGAGAATTCTGCATGGTGATCCATGCAAATAACTTGGCCCCAGAACGCTCGCGAAGACATTGTTGGAATGAGATCCCCTGCCAAAATAACATTATTTTTGGAAAGAACCCCATGGTTCCGCATGTCCTCCAAGAAGGATTTCCAATCAAAGTAAGGACCATAAACATTTATGAGCTTCAGAACCTTCCGAGTCCTCCTGTCCTCCCCTTCCACTATTAAATCTGCACCAACTGCAAGCAAGGAGGCATTAAATGCAAGACTCCAACTGGACAATAACCCCCCTGAGTGACAAAACAAATCATCTGTGCAGAATTACCAGAAAGGACCTCCTTGAATGTTTTTGATTTGGCTTTTAACTTAAAGGATTTGCGCCCAGGTTGACCGAGAGGAATCACATTTAAGCCTAAACCTCCCTCAATCTCCCCACAATCCATGGACCAGACAGATTTCTTAGATCTTAGGTGATAGGATGAAGAGACAAATTGTTTAGGAGGAGATCTTATCGAAAGGTCTTCTTTGCCAAAGAAGCAGGAGGAAGACTCACTTGAGAGCTTGATGAAGGTTTTAACAAATTCACAGCATGAAGTGTGAAGTTCCCTGGAAACAATCGTGGATGAGACTTCATTCAAAGGAAGGGACGTTCTTGAAGGAAGATTCCCTATGTTGGAGCTATGCTCGATCAAATTATTCCCTGAGAGAGCACCACAAGCAGTGTATCCCAAAGACCAATAGCTTTGTTGGAGAGGTGAGATAGCTACAGGTGTAAAGGAGTCCATTGTAGGGAAAGGGCCTTTCAAATATTTGGCTAACACATCTCTTTTTGTCCAAGCTTTTTTGGACTCCAACCTTTCAAATTTCTCACAATCTTGTATGATGATCCACCTCCCAGCAAAGTGAACAGCAGAATGACAGATTCCAATAGTCTAATAGGTAATGGAAGGGGGTTTATCTACATTCCAATCGATAATTTCAAATAAGCCCTTCGAAAGGTCCATCTCCATTAAAAATTTGCCCATCCATTTGTCTTCAATATGTGAAAACCTCTCCTCAACTATAATGAATTTTACTAGAGAATTTCCAACTTGCTTCATAACCTCTTCAAACTAGAGTTCCAACCGCATGCCAAGCTTTAGAACCCAAATATGTTGGATAAAAAAAATGGTTCACATCTAGGGTTGAACGAGGGCATCCAAGACTTAAACACTAAGCTTCACTTGTCCCAAAGCCAAAGCTGCTCATGGATACAAGCATGATTGACTCCGAAGTGAAATTCAAATGTTATCCATCCTTTTAAAAGCATGTGAAAGATCCAAAGATAACATAAAAGTTCCTGCCATTCCTTCTCCAACAGGCTCCAAACCAAGACATAGTTAACCTACTTCCCCATAAACTTACCAACAAGCTTACAAGAGGCCACTAATTCAACATGATACATTCCAATATCGTGCCCCAAGACAATCTTCAACTTGCCTTCATGGGCCTTCAAGCATTTGGCCTTGCATTTCAAACACAACTTGTTAGTGCCAAGATTTTGGGTAAATCTTCATTTGCAAAGGTTTGAGCCTTGACCAAAATGAGAGCTTTAGTGCCCTAGGATCCAGCCAGATTTGCATAAAGAGGGTTTCTAGATGACAGGTCTTGACCAGCTCGCTAGCGATCCGAACAAAGAGGGGCCTCAAGAAGAAGGTCCATCGAAGGGCAACCACGTAGCAATGTCATGCCTGACAACAATGGTGCATCAACAATTAATTTGGGCATTGAAGATATGGGTACACTTCCAAGCTTCGTTTAATTCTTCCTGGGTACGGAAGATGGCAGGAGAATCTAAGAGCTAATCATCTCCATAATCCAACATTTCATTGTAGACCCCCATCAAGATTGGAGATATCTACACTTGTCGAGTCGAGAGAGCTAGCACCCAAACCCTCTTACAGGAGGCACCTCTGCAACGAACTGTGAAACCTTAGCCAAAAACCCTAGCCTCTTGTGTTATCACATATATAGTAGCCAGGCTACCATATTCTATTTTTCAGACATAGTACTTTTTTCAGCCAGATCTCTTACATATGAGATGCTGAGATGAGCAGTTTTGATGGATCATTATTATGTTAGTGGACTATTGTACTCTCCCATGTCAGGACTGAGTCTCAGGACACTCAGATTTGAGGACTGATGTAGCCATTTATGTCATTTCAAAGCAGTCATTGATGCCCAGTTTTATATCAGTTCTTTCTCATTGGACAGATGGTGTCTCAGATAGGATTATATTGCATGGTTATGACTCAACATTTTATATTGTGTTATGGTTATTATTGTTCTTATACTAATTCTTGTGACATGTATTAACTTGTGGTATCATGATCTGGCGGTCATAATTATATGGACTTGGTTGTATCTTGTACTATGTATTGATATCCTTACTTAGACTTGGAAGTTCTTGATCTATACTCATTGGTTTTACCCTCCTTAGGGAGAATAGAGGTAATCATTCCCACCATTGTTTTGGCTTGCTAGTGTTGGCTCCATCATTCATTGTCTTCACCCATCCATTACCTTCAATTTTAGTTTCAACCCGACTGACTTCTTGACTTATGGCATGGAGGACCGTTTTCCCCGCTAGAACTTTTGTTGGACAAGCCTCCCTGTTTATATTGTGCCTCGACTCTGAGTTGGTGACAGAACTTGCCTTTGGTAAGTTGGATTGTATGCCTAAATCATTATGGTCGGTTGTCCCGATGTTTGGCATTGTGCAGAACTCCCCCTAGTCACTTGAGATGTTGTTGGCTAAAACTAAAAGCTCATGTACTGCTTATATTGGAAATATTGAATATGCGCCCATGGAAAATGAAAATTATAAAACTGTGTTTCTTAACATATGTAAAAGGGGCAAGAGCAATGAAATGCTAAAAGACTCCTTGAAGAGTATAAGAAAAAGTCTAAAAAAGCAATGGTCTAAAATATGCTATATCCAAAAATTGTTGACCTTACTAAAATAAATATGTCCCGGATGAAAGCTGCGATTAGCTATGCTTTTAAGCACTGGTGAAGTCCCAAAAGGGTCATATATGCCAAAAAGGCCATGGAATAAAATGATGATCTTAATGAACTTGGATCAAGCTTGATGTAGTCATGATGCCTAAGTTGAATAAGCACTCTCTAAGCAACTCACCCATTTGTGAGGCACTGCCATTCCTTGTGTTGTTGTTTGTCCAACATTGGTTATAGTGAGTATTCCCTTTCCATATCCGAAATGTCGTGATGTTGAGTAGGAAGTCATCCTTTGCCTTGGCCTTGTCAATTTCATCCTTCACCCTTCACTAGCAAAATGACTACAGCTATGAAGTGAGTATAGTCCTGAAAGTCTAAGTCTGAGTAATAATAAATAAAGCCTTATATATGTATTGGTTGATTTACCGCCAGTGAAATGAATGCTACTTGTTGTGATTGTTACTTGAACGAGTTGTAGAGCATGTCTTGACCTTTTAACACTTGCAGCGGATGAATATAGTCTAAGTTATTATTGGTGTCCGATTATTCACAGATGGTTATATTGTTTATTGGATATGATTGATGATCAAATAAAGACCTATGAGGAGTATGAGTATACACCTTAGATGGATTTGGACTCTCTGAGTCTAATGAGACAGTTTATTTCCAGTTCCGGGCATTTACAGATGTGATCATGCTCATTCTGCCTTTCTGATGCAGTTTTTCTTCAAAAATTGATATTTTTGAGCAGAGAGATGTTTTAATTGGATCTCCTAGGGCGTTATATGGAACATAGGGGTGTAACCACTTGTTTGTACCATAGTACCCCCATCCCAGAGAGCCTGATGGGCTCAGTTTGGCAACGCAGGCACCCTAGGAGGCTGTTTTGCCAGGTTCACGTTTCCCGAGGCTGATTAAAAAATGATTAAATGGCTATTGAAGAAATCGATTTGGGCTACTGAGGCAAGGAAAAGACATGGGATGAGTCATGATGATGAGAGTGACATCCTCCACACCTCCAACAATTGCAGCTCCTGATTGGGCCCACACCTATTTTTAGGGCATTTTTTATTATTTTCTGGAGCCCTTTTTGGAGGCTCACGATTTCCTCAAGAATGCACAAAAGTCAAAGAATTAAATTGTTATATTCTTTATTGTGCCATGGGGACACCCAAAGGGAGTTAGTCAAATACTCCTTGGACCCACCATGTGCTTTCATTTATTTCTTGTTGAGTGGGTTACCTTTTTTGGGTGGGTTAGTCCACTTTGATAAATTATGGTTATATTGATCCATGTATTGTATGTTGAGCTCATCTCAACCATTGATTAGAACATTTCATCTTTTAATCTCAGCCACTCGTTTTGAAAGTGGTTAGGATTTGGGTATGATTAAGGTTCTCTCATTTCTATTTAAAGGAGGGAGCTTCTCATTTGTAAGTGGTCTTTGGCTCTTGGATCTGAATAATAGAAAGACTTTTTTGTGGAAACTTTTCTAGATCTGCTTTGCATCTGATGTGCTCAAATGGTGATTAGCTAGTCTTCAGCTTCCTAGCATTGTGGAAATTCTCGTGAGATCTATTTTTTCGTGGCTATCATTGTTTTGTCTACAGGAGGGCGTTTTGGCTGGAGCGTTCTTGTAGGGGGACCTCAACTCGCTCGGTTCTCTTCGTCTTGGATCAGGGGGTTTTCATTAGTTTCATTGTGATCTATGATTACTTCATTTTACTGTCTTGTAGCATTCAGTTTCTTTATCTTGTATTAGCAAATCTGATATGGTTGACGTTTGCTTATGTAGAGTAGGGGGCGCATTGGTGGCTTGGAGCTTACATATGCCATAGAAATCATGGGGATCTTCCAGAATTGATCGAGATAGCAAAGATCGTCACTGTTACAGACTTCTACAAGTTTTTCCAGGTAAGATCCAACAGGTAAGTCTCTTCTTTTTCAGATCTTATTCCATTGTACCTTGCTTCAATTCAACTTTTTCTGAAAACTCCTAAAACACTAAAAACCCCTAAAAATCAATAAATCGAGGAATCTTCCGATCTTTTGCCAAACCATTTCTAGGTTTCATAGATCGGGCCTCCCCTTCACCAAAACAACTGAAACACTGGTCAAATTCCTCACAGTTTGACCTAGATCTGATTTTTAAGCAAAAAACTGCATAACCCCTCACTGAAAAATTGACCTGCTAGGGTTTTGAGTTTTTCTGAATTCTTACTTCGCAGATAGATAGATCGGGTCCCACAGTCGAAATCAACCCCAACGTTGTCCAAAGACTAGCTAGTTTGACCTAGATCTGAAAAATTGACTAAAACAACCCTAATGCCCTCACTGAAAACTGGACTTTTCTGGAAGTGAGTTTTTTTGAAATCTAACAAGATAGACAGATAGATCGGGTCTCGAGCATTCCAGAACACCCCTAACGCTGAGCTAGTTCTCTCCGGTTTGCCCTAGATCTGAAAAATTGGTTTTCAGCCTCCTAGCCCCTCTCATCAAATTCTGACTTTTCCAAATCTGATTTTTCTGCTAATTTTCTGACTTGGGCTTGTAGATCAGGTCACCCTGACCTCTTCTCTCCTTCAACGCTGAGCCATTAGCCTCCAGGTAACCCTAGAACTACAGATCTGTCCTCCTAAGCCCTAGCGCTAGCCATCCATTGAGCTAGGTTTCCTGTACCTTAGCTTTTTCAGACCAACTACTTTCTGGGTTCGTAGATCAAGGTGTCTCCCAAGTGGGTTCTCTGAAACATTGGTTTACTGCTGACTCCATTGCCCAATGCACACAAGGCACTGATCTCCTAGCTAGCACTAGCCCCAACTTGACCTCACTCCTATTCCTTTTGCCAACACCTACTGATAACGCAAGTCACCTATCTTTCACTAAGATTGTCCCCTTGGTACTAGGCAGTCCCAACTCTGTTCTTGCTCACCCTGTCACAGTTACGTTTCCCAATGTTAAATTTTCATATGCTTAGCTAAGACATCAGTATATCATTTCATTTTCATAACCAAAAGCATATAAACAGGATCACTAAAAGAAACAGCATCACAAGAACAACACAGATTTATCTTGGGAAAACCCTAAAGGGAAAAAACCAGCAAAAGCTTCCTCAATATAGATGCCCAAAAAGGTAAAAGATAAAACCAGCAAGGAGATCAAAGCCTGATCCTCCTCCTTCTCCTGCTACTCTTCTCTTCTCCACTAATGCGCTACACAAGTGAGAGTGTGTGTCACAAATGAGGAGCGCTACACCTCTATTTATATTCATCCGTTCACTTTAATTTACTCATCCGACATGTAGGCTCGAGTTAATCATGTAGGCTCGAGTTACACTTGTAGGCTCAAGTAACCACACTGGGGTGCTAATGACCCACCTTTACAATTAGAGGGGACTACCTCATTACTCTTATTAGTTCTTCCGATTAGGAGCATCGGGGTACAAAGTAATACAAGTGGTTCTCCTGATAGGACCATCAAGGACCACAAAAAGATACATATAGAATATTCTTCGAAGTTACAATATTTCAACA
>LPNX010344793.1:1146094-1166539 GCA_001517045.1 Pseudotsuga menziesii | reverse complement strand
CATCTCCATCAGTTGCTAGTACCTTAACCCTAGAGCTAGGGTTTCCATTTACCTTGCACCTTAAGTACCCTGAAGCCCCATCTGATCTTCTTCTGGTGTTTAGGTCTGATCTCTCCTGTCAGGAGCAGATCTGGGTCTCCCCCATTGTTGTCTTGAACTAGGATAACATAAAGTGAAGGCTGCCTTGATTGGCGTGACAACCATCCATTTGGGAGTCTAGGCAGTCATGGTTCCACCCCTTAGTTGCTTGCCCCTCTACCATCCATCCTGGATCCACCTCACACAAGCAACTACAAGGTAGGTGATAACATCCTGTACTACAGTTTTAATGCCATCCTAGATCTCATGACTCCCTATCCATTAAAAGGACTTGACATATATCAAACAAGACAAAATAATTTATGTATACATTAATAGGATACTTATCATTTATGCTTGTAATATAAGAACATTATCACAACACCTGACAACATCTCAACAAGGTTAGTACATTAATTATGTAATATCCCCACAGTTAGAATAATGATTGATCATTTTATTATCGCACTTTATTTTATTTTATTTTTGAGAAATATAGTTCAAGACATGGACACCCAAGTATTTTGGCGTAGAATATTTTATTTATTTATGACTTTGAGAAAATTATTTATGTAATTGCAGATTTGAATTAATATAAATTTTGGGAGAAACATTGGACAGATCACCAAGAGTATTATTATCTGTAAATGATGAGGAAAGAAAATGAAAATTAATTTAATCTCATTCTGCCACATGTTGAGCTCAACAAAATTAATTATTTCTTAATGAATTCAAGAAACCCAAAGAAAACCTAACTGCTACTCCATTGAGAGAAGAAGTCAGGAGAGAGGTTAAAACAGATGAGGGGGCGCCTTCAAGGGGTTTGCAGAAAAGCCAAAAGGCACTAACAAAGTGTGAGGCTTGATTTGTGTGCAGACTGGTATACTGAAAATATTGGAATATCCAAACGAGAATTCCTTTCATCCCCAGAAATACAAAGAGCTCAGGGGTGGCCATTATAGTGGAAATGCGCCTACGGTTGGGGGGAAGCCTGAAGGTGATCCTGGTCCAAAGGTTTCCCAATTTTACCAGAATTTAAAACAGATATGTTAATTTCTATCCGTTTCTTATGTCGGTTAGTAGATATATTTTTATTTTATTGGAAGCCTTCTTTACTCGTTCTGGTTAATCTTCAAGAGACTCTTGGTTGAAAGAATGAGATTTCAAATGATTTTTGGTTAAAAGGGGTTATTTGGAAATATTATTTTTCTGTAAAATTTAATTACTGTGAATGTGTATTTTTAATGCTGTTAGAAATTTAGAATGACTCTGTTCTTAAGATGATTCTGTCTGTCACTCAAGAATGAGAATTCTGTTTATAAACATTTCTTTGTAAAGCTATTAACGAATACTTACATTTGGTAGGTTGTTAGAAATGCCATTTTTTCCCATGATAAATTCTGCAAATAAATGCTGTTGAAATTACTGGGGGCAATGTTAGAGACTTATGTATATTGATATTACTAAATATGTCGATACTTAGAAGAAGAAGAAAAGAAAAGAACCGAGTTTTTACCTCATGAAATAAATACTATTAAATTATTAATGCATGCTAGAGACCTAAAACCAAAGGCATAAGCAAAACATAAAAATCCTGATTTCAATAATCTGGAGGAGGTAGTATTCATTTATCACAAACTACAGTCCTTTTATTCAGCATTGAACCCATAAGTTCCAATAACTGGAAGAGGGTTTCCTTTCTCAACAAATATTTATTTTGAGCAAAAATAAGAAAACGATTTTGGACGACTTTAAAGCCGCGTAGGGCTTAAGCTTAAACCAAATCAAAGATTTCACATCTTAAACTAGGGGTTTGTACACAGGAATTGCGAAGGAAACCCATATTGATCTACATAAGCTAATCCATTGTCGAATCCGAGGATTCGATACTTCCGGACTCTAAGACGCAGAGAGCAAACGACTTATACGGCCCTGGCGGAAGAATGAACTAAATTCGCAAGAGAGATTTATCTGACCTGAGTACGCCGTTTATTTTCAAGACCGTCGTAGAGCCATAGATGCCAACGATACATATCGTAGGGAAGACGAATAAGATCGTTTTACGAAATCCTTTATCTCCCCAGGAATCATATTCACTGCTGGGACCTCACCCTCTTCTTCTCCGTTTTGCACCTGCAGAAAATAATAAATTTAGAAGCCCATTTAAGCCGTTTAGAGTAATTTTTAAACAAAAACACACTTACACGAATCTTGCCCTCGAATTTATAGTTGAACCGCGATGAGTTTGTGTATGGCCCTGACGTCTTTTATCTGCAAAAGCAAAAACAAGTATGCGGAAGGGTTAATCCTGTAATGTTCATAATGAAAACATTACAATGTTCATATCGCATAAAATCTCAAGAATCCTTGGAAATAAGACAATGAAAACTCCAGCAAGAATGCTCTAACTAACTGTTATATGGATTGAACCATCCAGAACAAAGCTCATACCCTCCTCACGAAGCCGAGACCCAAATGGAAACCCTGGAAGGAAAAACGAGCTAAACTAATGTTGCACAAAACACTGGAAGAAGTACGACCTTACAATAATAACGCTGTGCACAAAGTCTGTGTGTCACCCGCTGGAAAGAACACGAGAATGAAAAGCCATCTCTGATATTCACTCTCTGTAAGCCCGAAGCCGGAAGTTACTGTGGACGCTGCTAGAAGACGAATTTACCAAGTTTTCCCACGACCAAATCTGGTGAAAAAATAATACAACTATTGCATTGAGGGGTCAAGAACTTTATTCATAATTCAAAGTAAAAGCATAGCTATGTTTATATGAAAAAAGAAGGGGTCAAGACCTGTATATCCTTCCCTATTGCCACTTGTGAATAATTAATTGTATTATAGAGAGGAACAAGGTGTTCTCCAATTTAGTTAGTAGGGGAGGGAGATTATGTTATGTTATGTTAGTCATTTTATGTGAATTGATAAAAATTTAAAATATAAATTATATTTGTACTCAAATAAAAAATAAAAAAAATTAAACTAGCATAGATTTATTTAAAACCCAAATCTAAAGTATCAAAGAGGGATTTAAATGCATCTAGAGTGTTATCACTTACTGTAATGTTGATGAAGGTTAATGATAATGTTATGGTAAGGTTAATGATAATTTTAAAACGCATAGTCTAAAAATTCTATGATTTGGTGATAGTTATATTTGGTAATAGTACTGGGATGGGTGACCTCCCCGGAAGTCCTAGTGTTGCACCCTCCACACCTATGGTTCCATCATTGCTAATTTATTTGGTAAATTTCTATTTCAAAGGATGGTGCTGGGCTGGTGCTTCATTGCAGGCATTCCATGGCGACATTTACCCTTGACCCTGTGATGGACACTGCTGGTTTCTGGGGCGCTCGAGTATGTTTTTCCTTCCTTTATCTTGTGGGGCTGGTTATTATTCGTCTCTTGTTCTCGTGGGTCGGTTTCTTGCCGGTGTCTGGGTTTGTAGGGTGGTTTTTTCCAGTCGGTAGCCATCTTGGAGTCCCTCCCCTTCACTGGGGGACTAGTACCAACTAAGAATAAAAATAAGTGGGAAGTTTATCGTATTTTCTCTGCTGCCTTCGTGGAATTCAGATTTGTCGGGTTCACCACCCCTGCATGGGTTTCTCCGTCGTTGTTTTTGTGTATTTGTCGACTATCCCTATCGGCACGTTTTGGGTTGACTTCTGTTAACCTCTGATGTACTCGGGGGTTTTGGGTTTCCACTTATGGTTTTTTTGGTTGCCTTGCCTGGCACACAGTCCTTTTGTCGCGACCTCTCCTCTAGTTTTTCGGACGTTCTATTGGTTTCAGGGGTTTTCCCATCACTCATTCTGTTGGTTTTTTCTTGTCCTTTGGTCTTGGGCTGACTCTGGCTAACCCTACCTTATGGGTTAGGGTTTCTTCCATATTCGACTGGGGTTTTTGTGGGCTGACTTCTGTTTACCTTGGTCGGCCACGGGGGCTCGGGGTTCCTCCAACGAGATTCTTGGTCTTCTCTCCTGGCACGCGGTCCTTCTCACCTGGCCTATTCTCCGATATTTCTAACTTACTATTGGACTCTGGGGCTTTTGCTGACGGTGTTCTCATATCTTGCGGTCGTGGGCTGACTCAAGCTTCTCACAGGGTCTGGGTTTCTCCCCCTGTTGCTCAAGGCTCGGGGGCTTGGGTCACGTTTTAGTTCTGGTGGGCATTGGTTACCATGGTTGTGTGACTATGGCTTGGCATTTGGTTATCTGTCTCGTACATTTTGTGTTGACCTTGGGGGTCTTTCCTACATGGCTGAGCTGGCTACTCCCATGCGCTTTTGACGCAAGAGACATGCCAAGTGTATTAAAACCCTGGAAGGGCGCTTTCGCTTTGTCCTCGGTCATGACATCTTCATGGACAGAGTTTCTTCTCTTTGCTCTCGTGCACTCGTTGGGCGACTGGAGTACTGCAGGATGGGTAAGTCGACCTGGGTGGAGTGGGCTATGGAGCACTGGAAGCCCCTCTTCGACTACATTCCCACTATCGGTTTGTTATCGAACGGGTGGATTCTTTTTGTCTTTTTGGAGGAGGAGCACTGCACCCATATCCTCAAGGGTAT
Source organism: Pseudotsuga menziesii (assembly GCA_001517045.1). Taxonomy (NCBI): domain Eukaryota; kingdom Viridiplantae; phylum Streptophyta; class Pinopsida; order Pinales; family Pinaceae; genus Pseudotsuga; species Pseudotsuga menziesii. The sequence continues at coordinate 1,161,881 of LPNX010344793.1, read as the reverse complement.
TTGGCGCATCGGGGCGGGATCCCTGGTTCTTGGGCGCTGGCATTCTCGCTTTGATCCTCTCCGGGAAAGAATCACGAAACGCCATCTATGGGTGCTGCTTCCACACCTTTTGTTCCCTCTTTGGAACAAACATGTCCTGGAAGGTATAGCCAATACAATCAGCATGTTTGTTGCTGTCGAGGTGGATTTCCATCTCGCCTATGACAAGAGGATCGCATGGGTTCTTGTCGAGTTGGACATCTCACTTGGTTTACCTGCGAAAGTGGAAATCCTCTGTAATGAACGGTTCTTGGTCCAGCGACTCGACTACCTCCATGTGTCATTTCGATGTAGCAATTGTCATGAGACTGGTCATCTTCGGCGTACTTGTCCCTCCCTGAGATTTGGATGTGTTGATTCGAGCTCGGAAGTCTCTCCGACTGTCTCCAATCAGGTCGAACCCACACTACAGGAACATATTATTCCAAGTACTCATTCCAATTCTCACTCTCCTTCTGATGTTGTCTCTGATACCTTTCTAGACGCCATTGATGATTTGATTTTGTCTCGTACTAACGTTCCTCTACCTGATTCCTCCCCGGCCCCCATACCCCTCGCTGATACTTTGTCTTCGTTGCCTGAGTCTCTACCGGTACTTGAACAGGTACTTCTCGGTGATTCGTTGCCTCATGTTTCGAACACATTCTTGTCATTTAGGTCCTCTCCGGCAACTGTAGGCTCGCCTCCCTTTACTGCTCCTGAACATACCCTTGTCTCACTGCCTACTCCTTCCTCACACCACACCATTGCATCGACTCTACCTTCTTTAACTTCTCTTGTAGATTCCCCACCACTCTCTCACCCAAGAACTCCACCGGCTTTTACTCCATCCTCCAGCAGTCCTACCACATCCCCTTCCTTCTCTGACCCCTCCCTTCAAAAATCTCTGTCCATTTTCACGGCTACGACCCCTACTTCACCTTCCACCCTTCACCTTAACTCCATACGATTTGCTAATGTGACTGTTCGGAGAAAAAAAAGAAAAAAGGATAAGTCGAAGGTGGACCTATCCTCTGCTTCTCCTCCCTATATCCCTCTTTCTGTCTGCATCAAAGATGCGGCCCATGGCATGCCTTCCCGGGGACTTAGAGCGATGTCTCCCCACCAGAAGGTTCTGTGATGAAGCTTTTATCCCTCAATGTTAGGGTTCTTTGAGGTAAGACCAAAAATTATAATCTCCGTGCTCTCTTCCAGTCTCTTGGTGCGGATATGATTCTCCTACAAGAAACCATGTGTAGTTCCTCCCTTGCTTTACTTGCCTTCTCAAAACTTCTTCCTTCTTGGGAATTCTGTGCCATCAGTGCATCGGGCCTCTCAGGAGGACTCCTTACGTCCTAGAACCCACACAGGGTTAAGTGTCGTGCCTTCCAGACTTGTGCTGGCATCCTTGTTCAGGCCTCTTTCCGTGGTATGTCATCCCCTATTACCATCCTTAATGTATATGGCCCCTATAGAGATCGTGAACTTTTTTGGGAAAAGGCACTCAAAGGGGGCATTCTTAATACCCCGAATCTTGTTATGGGAGGGGACCTAAACCTCACATTGAACTCCTCTGAGATTTGGGGACAAAAGGCTTCCCCTGACCCCCTCACTCAACACTTTTTATCCCTTTTTGCTCAGTGGGTCTTGTGGATTTGGCTCCTCAGTTTGTTGGGCCTACATGGTGGAATGGTTGTGCAGGAGTTGATGGTATCAATAAAAGATTAGATAGATTTTTAATCTCAGCATCCATGATTCCATCACTGGGGGTACACAGGGTTTGGACTTAGTGTGCTGACATTTCTGACCACTACCCTATATGCTTTGAATGGAACAAGCAAAGGGGTTCCTGTAACTATCCATTTAAATTTAATCGTTCGTGGCTCAATGATCCAACTTTCTTTGAATGGTTATCGAAGTGATGGCCTCATCTTACCCACAGTGACTATGCACATGGTCTTGACTCCCTCTACCATAAGCTACGTATGCTTAAAAATGAAGCCAAGGTATGGATCAAGGACAAACAGGCTTGGATCGACTTTGAGTCCAATAGTCTCGACCGCGCCATTGTATCTCTCCTCTCGGGCACGTCTAATGGTATCCTCACCAATGAGGATATGGCACAACTGACCCACCTTAGGATTGAAAAGAAGAAGATTCTGGATCATTATTTGCTGACTTGGAAATTAAAAAGCTGAACAAAATGGGCCCTCCAGGGTGATTCGAATACCAAATATTTCCACTTGCTGGCTTCTGGCAGGCGGAATCAAAACATGATTTGGTCTTTGGATGATGAGGATGGTAACAGCTATGAAGATGAGGCAGCACTCAAAGAACTGGGTCAGTCACATTTTGCAAATATATTCAAGGATGATGGTGGCACATGTTTGTTGCAACAACTAAATGTTGTCATGCTTTATCCTAAGATGATATCAGATGAGAATGCATCTGACCTCTCCTATCCTGTTACTCTTGGGGAAATAGAATTTGCACTAAAATCTTTTAAAAAAGACAGGAGCCCAGGTCCAGACGGTTGGCCTATCAAGTTCTATCTGCACTTTTTTGATCTCATGGGTCATGAAATATTGTCTGTTGTTGATTCTACCAGGGTCTCAGGTATTATCCCATCCTCACTGAACTCGACCTTCCTCTCTCTGATACCCAAATTTGATAAACCTAGGACCTTTGCAGATTACAGGCCCATCTATTTGTGTAATCTACTGTATAAATTGATCTCTAAGGTAATTGCGGTCAGGATCAAGCCCTTTTTGGACTCTGGTATCTCTCAAGAACAATTTGGCTTCCTTCAAAACCGTCAAATTGTCGAGCCAATTTTTATTGTTCAAGAGACTCTCCACTCTGTTAAAACAAAAAATATATGTGCCTTCATCCTCAAACTGGACTTGATTAAGGCCTTTGATCGTGTTAACTGGACCTATATCCATCTCATATTGATCCAGATTGGGACTCCTCTCCTGACTGTTAACTGGATTATGGGCTGCCTCACCTCTGCAAAATTTGTTGTTCTGATCAACGAGACCCCTTCGAAGTTTTTTTCTGCTACTAAGGGCATTCGACAAGGTTGCCCATTATCACCATTGCTCTTCATCCTTGTCATTGAGGGTCTCAGTCTATTAATCTCTGGTGCACGGAACCATGGTCTTATCCGAGGCATTTAGATCACTTCCTCCCTTGCTCTTACCCATCTTCTTTTCGTGGATGATGTGATCTTAATGGGAACTAGCACATTATAGGAATGGGTTGCATTTGATGTAATTCTTGATACCTTTTGTAAGGCATCCGGTATGTGTATTAGCCTTGATAAATCTTGCTTCCTGTATAATCATATAGATGATGTCAATTACTTGGATATTGCTAGGGTACCACCTTATCGGATGGAGCCGATTTCTTCTGGTTTTAAGTAACTTGGATACTATATTAAACCTCTTGGCTATAGGGTTTGTGATTGGAATTGGCTGGTACAGAAATTTGAAAAGAGGATTAGTCTATGGACCCACAAGCTACTCTCTCTGGGAGGCCGTTTGATTCTTGTTCAGTCTGTGCTTTCCAGTATTCTGGTTTATTGGCTGGGATTAGCTCCCATCCCAACATCTGTCCTGCACAAGCTCAAGAGCATCACGTTCGCTTTCTTATGGGGATCCACCAAAAATAATAGAAGATATCATTTGGTAAATTGGCAGAGTCTCACATGACCAAAGCAGTATGAGGGATGGGGGATAAAAAATCTACACTGGTTCAGCATTGCTCTGCGCCTCAAAAATTTCTAGATGGTTCTATCGAATGAAGGATTGTGGCATCATGTACTTACCAACAAATATATGAAACACCTCACGGTGGTTGCTTGGCTCCGAGGTAAGAGGTTCTGTACACGTGGGGTATCTATTATATGGAGGGGTTTTTTACAGTCTCTCCCCTGGCTGGGAAGTTACCTTGCATGACAAGTGGGTAACGAAGAAGATATAATGATTGGTATTGACCCGATTATTGGTGTCCCTTCCTCACTCAACTTACCAGACGAGCTGAGATCCTTTTAGGAGTATTTGGACATCAACGCACTCTCGCAGGCTCGCAATACATTACCAGACTCTCAGCATTACTGGTACACGACTGAGGAGTTGTGTATTGATGGGGTTTGGAAAGAAGCCCGGAATACATACACGAGGTGTCTAGTACTTTGTGGTATACGTCTCTCAACACATACTGATTCTCTTGTATGGGACTTTAACAAACAGGACGACTCTATCTCTGCTAAACTTGTATATGATTGCATAGTAAATTCTTTTTCCCCTTCTTTTGGCAATCGACTTCACACTTTATTATGGTCCAGTGCTCTCCCATGCAAAATTGGATGGTATCAAGGAACAAAATCCTTACGTGGGATAACCTTCAGAAATGGGGGTGGTCTGATCCAGGTATATGTGCTCTGTGCTATTCTGATGAGGAATCCGTCATACATATCTTCTCACACTGCTCTGTTTGGAAGAATGCACTTGACCACATTTGTGTCCATTTTCAGCTGCCTCCTCCTCCTCACGCTGACTCACTTGTTATATTTGTGGAAAATTGGACTGTAATTTTCCCCAGACACTCGGCTCTATGTTCTATCCCATTCCATATGATGTGGGCCATATGGAAAGCACGGAACCTGTCCTTATTTGAAGGGAAGAAGAGGATTGTTCTTAGCATCGTGGATCAAATCACAAATTTTGTGCAAATGTATTCTTCTTAGACTGTCAAAGTCATAAAAGTCAGGATGATTGGGCATCCTCCCTATATGATATATCCATGTGGATTTTTCGATGGTGCCTCTACCACAAATACTGCCGGTGTTGGATACAGCTTATACTTGAATGAGTCACACTACTTTGAGTTCGCGCTGGGGGTTGGAAATGGCTCCAATACAAAAGCATAATTACTTAGCCTATGGGCTCTTCTGCTCTCATCCCAGATGATGGGGATCCCCTTATCCCACATATTTGGTGACTCTTTAGTTATCATCAATTGGGCAAAGGGATCCACTGCTCTCTCCCCACTAGAACTCTATCATTGGTGTTGGGAAACTCAAAAGCTAATTACTAGCTTTCAGGATCTGTCTTTCAGCCACATCTACCGTGAACACAATCGGACTGCAAACCGTCTCTCTAAAACTGCTCTCTCTTTGTCTCTAGATAATGGTTGTTTCTCTGAATTTATGGAGGACCATTTTGTCACATATGATACCTTTCAACTCTTTTGAGTCTTGTACAGGGAGATTACTCCTCTTATTGGTTAGCTGATTGATGCTCTTTGAGTGGTCTCTTTTAGATAGTTGATCTGATCCCTTTGGCTCATGGTAGATGGGGTTTGATGAGATTGATCCCCTCCATGATGAGACAGTTTTACTGATGGGAACTCTCACTCTATTGTCATGCCTTTCCCCCTGGCTGCGACTAGATGTGACTTATTATCAAATAAGTTGTATTCTCCATGAGATGTAACCCATATCTGGGATGGTGGTCTTGATGCCCTCTGATTCTTAATAAGAATAACAAGGACAGTTTTTTTCCTTCCTGTTAAAAAATAAAGAAATAAATTTAGGCATAATTTTTATAAAATTCAATTGAAATTCTTAAAAATCTAGGGTATAGTTCTCAAGTTTTGGAATTTTGTAATTGTGTGGAATTCATTGTAGTTATGGTAAAAAAATGTACACCTCAAGAAATTGGATCCCTCTCGGTGCTTGATAGATCCAGGTTTAAAATGGATCTATGCCAATAGTCAATTGCATCTAGAGCGTTATCACTTACTGTAATGTTGATGAAGGTTAATGATAATGTTATGGTAAGGTTTGTCACATACCCCAATTTTGTAAAATAATGTTAATTGTTTTAATTATATTCCTGAGACATTATGTTAAATTTAATGTTAAAGTAGGAACTCATGACTTAGCAGAGTCAAAAGAAGTGGAATGTAATTCTGAATATTTTATTATTTATAAATAAAAAAAATGGAGACAACAGTATGAGAGAGCTGTTAATAAGAGGTTACTGGTCAAACTGGTGGATGGAACTAGGTGGAGGGCAAAAGACAAGTGGCAGCATCCTCAAACACTTCCTGAGTTGCAGGTGGCAACTTCCCTATATTTGGGGTCATGATCCCCCAAGAAAGTGGGATCAGAGCAGGTGGCTCAATAAATGACAACTAACCCAAAAAGACCTAGGCAATCTTTTAAAAGTACCGAATGAATAGAGCTGAGGTTGCTCAGATAATTTCCAGAGAAGTATCATTCAGGAGGAATGTTATTCAGGAAATTCATTGGGGAAAAGGGAAAACAATAAGGAAGGTGTGTTGAGAGAAAGTCTGCAGTAACTTGGTCTGTTACAGCTAGTTAGCTGGGAGAACTTACTGATAAGTTCAGATTTGGTACTGAGTCTGAAGACTGGTATTTGACTATTGTTGCACCTAGTTCCAGCCAGGGAGACCACAGCAAGCTCGGGGGTCCTGAGGAGTCGTTGTTTGAGCGCTCTCCAGGAATTGGTAGGGAGGAACGGCCTCCCATTGCTGTTGTTGTCCAGGCTCAAGAAACAGGTTCTGTCCTCTAACAGTTTGTGTTTTAGTGACTGTGTATGATTAAATGTTATGTTTGTTGCTTATGATATAAAGATTTAGATGGCTCAGTGATGTAGTTAATCTTAGTTTATCAGTAATAAAATCTTCTTGATGAGAAATAAAAACCCACTATGTTTTTCCTCATCCGGGGTTACCAGACCGTACTCCAGCACAGGGGTGAATTTATAAATAAAGATGGTATGATGAAAATACAAAATAGAATGTTAATGGAGTATTAGAGTATTCTTTGTGAGTTTATCTAAAGAGCTATCCTTTGTATCAGTAGTATTAACTTGAACTGAAACTGTCAGTCTTTTTAGAACAGGAAAAGAAGCTCAGTTAACTACTGCTAGTAGCAGGAATGAATAGATAATATAGTTTTTGATACAGTAGTTATTTTCAGTGATATCATTACTTAATTGAATTTCAAAAGAAAAGTAGGATAGTTCACTAGAGCAGGAATAAGCTGAATAAAGATACTTTACAGTCTATTTTCTTCCAGATGTTACTACTGCTTGTACAATAAGCGATACAGAAAGAAAGATTAGTTAGAATGACTGATTGTTGCTACAGGATACTTATTGAATTTAAGACTTTATTTATGGATAGCAAATTATGTGTTTATTTATTTGTTTTAATTAGTTAAAGCATAAAGAAATCCTACACATGCCATTCTATACTTTTAAGCTGTTAATAATTGCAGTATTTAATTCTCTTCTTCTATTTATTTTTTCTGAATATTAACCTGTAATATAATTGAGAAAATCTAGTATATAGAGAATACTTTTGTAAAATATATAGTACAGTAAGAATAATATTACAGTAATAAATTACTAAGTTTATTTATGATTACAAATAGATAAAGAATAAGGGTAACAATTTTATAATAACATTTACAGTTCTCTTAAATAAAATAAACCAAGTAAAAGTAATAATAGAAGCCATGGTACGGATAGGTAAGACAACAGTCTTATATTATATCCTTCTATTATAATATATTCATTCTATTATATATGTTGCATGAGCTAAGTCTGCAGTTTATATACTAATCATAGAAACAATAATATTATAATGATCTATTAAATGTTATTAACATGAATTATAATTCTAACTTTTATACTTAAAAGAAAAGAAGTAACTATTAGTTACTTAAGTACTCCACAAGGAACAAGAATCATTTTATTACTTTCTTTTAGTAAAATAAGATAATAGTATTGCCAAAATTCTATAAAACAAACTGAATATAAGAGTAATGTACATGAAACCCTAATGATATTTTAATAGAATTATTATGGAATAAAAGTCAAGTATATTATCGCGTTGTTCTTGTTTCAACAGAGTAACACATTGCTCAACTTAATGAGCTTACGCAAAATTTACTCAACCTAACTACAACCTCATAATTTACAAAGGTAAATTATAAATTAAAGAAAAATGTTGTAAACATATCCATACTGACGAGTTTCAAATATATTGATAAGCATACAAATTTAAGTACTGTATTTTAAACAAGAATTATAGAAAGAAAAACAGTATTAATAACATATAACATGGATTTAGGGTGGAAACCCTGTAAAACTTATAATTATAGCGGAAGTAAGAAGTCGAGGGTTGTAAACCCTTTTTCCAAAGTCAGGCTAACGACCTCTAGTAATTACACAGTAAAACTAAACAAAAAGTCGAATGGCTTTTTAAAGCCCTCGACCCCTGCAAGTATTGGAGAGCATGGCATTATTGCCTTCTCTCTCTTTCACTTCATACAAAGCACTTAACACAAAAAAAAGAAACTACGTATACAATCTCGACCGAAGCCGGAGCACCCTCGCACAGCGCAGGGGCTTCTTCAACTACATTAAGTATCAAACAAATTAACCGGATAAACTGAAGTCGCAAGGGTTACAGGCATCAACGTGCCAACCCTCAAAAGTCCCAAAGGAACCCCACAAAGAGAAAATGCCATGGTTTAACCAGGCTTACCGGGAACTTGCAGCAGCTGAAACTGCCTTGTACCAGAGGCCGCGCAGAAGGAAGGGCTGAGACCTGTTTCCAACAAAGAAAACCACAATGTTAAAATGTGTAAGCAGGAAACTATTCTTATAACTAAAAACAAACAGTATAATGAAAAAGAAAAGGAATTGCAGTATTCCTTACCTGATCTTTTTATGGAGGCGCAACCACTAGTAACAACTAGACAACCGCCAACGTGACGAGGTAATCCCTATTACAGGAAGGAAGAAGAAGATTAACACACTGCAAACCTCAGATGAAATGCAGCAGGACAAAGCTTCGATCCTCACTGAGGAAGGAGGTTATCTTAGTTGAGGGTTCGGGTTTAAGATAGCACGACAAAGAAAAACCTGCGAGAATAACAACCAACAGATGACCAACAGCAACACATGGGATAGGACAAGCCACAAGAAGATAACGAGCTGGAGATTAGCGTTGCAGAGGAGAGGTGCAGCAAGGGTGCACCAGCACCATCACAAGGCGACAGGAGTCGAAGAAAGAGGAAGGAATAGTGAGTTAGGGTTTGTCTACAACCCTTTTAACCACATATTGCATGGCCATGGTAATGCCACGTTACCTTTAAATATATTGCTTACGATGGGTGGATTCATATAGTTCGGAAGACGTTCCACCCAGAAATGATTTCAATCATTGTATGCATCAAGTTTACTCTTAGGCTTGCTACAAAGTCAACTTATCATTCCCACGCTGCATGAAGAGACATAAAAATCATTGCTTAAAAACACTTAAACCTTGTAATCACTATGGTCGTTGAGACCTTTACGACCAATGCTTGCAATTTATGATATTCTTATAACTTAACAAGATTAAACCCTCGATTGATATGGTAGGTTATGTTTATAACTTTTCTTGCTAAGAAATTAATATTTACCATAGTTTGTAAATATTGGAAAACAAACTTATTCTCTATAAGGTTTATAGAACCATAAATTAAAGATTAAGCTTTATTTTGATCGTAAACATGGATGATTTTAGGCCTCATGTGTCCACCTTATACTCTTTCTTTTGCATTATGAGATGTTAAGTTCAATCAACTTCTGACTTAACATAAAAATATACTTGAAAGATTAATAAGGAGGTTTATTGAGTAAAAACTATGACATTGGTCTTATGGTTCATATTAACCTCAGTGGTTTATTTCTACTGGTCAAATAGTAACATTTGGTAAAAGATACAAAAAGGAGAGGAGTAATTACTATGTGGTGACCGTGCTTGCCTAAGGTAATATCCTTAATTATAAGTTATGACTTGGCAAGGTTAGGCCACATTTTATTTTATCTAAAAGTTTAACCATAATAAGATAGATAGGCATATAACAATTAAGTGTTGCATTCTTTATGAAGTGGTAATCCCTTAAGGACATGTCCCATGTATAAACATAAAGGGAATAGAATAAAAACTGTTTCAGTACGATATATATATTACCAAAGATAAGCTCCAGTTATACTTGAAAACCGTTGATGAGTGACAAAAAAAAAAGAAACTCTATGCATCGACAATAGTATAGTTTTCTTAGAAAGCAACTTGAAGTAAAGTGGTGAACTCCTTTAAAACTTCAAAGTTTAAAATGGAAGTAGTAATGCATAAACCCCTTATCAATTTACATTTACCATGTAACGTAATTGTTCACAAATGGATTCATACTGTAGATTCTATAACTCTGCCACTTTTACTCTGTTGTAAAGAGTCAGTGAGATATTTTTTATACTTCACGACTGTAATAGATATGGAATAGTTTCGTAACCATCAACAACCATAAATTACTTCTACTAGAAAAAGGCCAGTTATTAAATGTACCTCAACAAGCGTTGGAAATTGTTTAACATTTATTTTCTTACTGAGCTTTTCTTCTGCGACGAACTTGTATTTAAATACTCTTGAATTGCGACAAGCAGCACCAAAACCTCTTACCTGTAATCTGTAAGAACAAGAGAACTTTCTGCATTAGCTCGGAAGCTAAGTAAGCCCAGTTTTGCATGACAGTCTCCCTTGTGGTCGCAAAAAGAAACAAAGTCAGTAAACTAAAAAGAACTGTTCTATCGCTAATATAACCAACAGATAATTCAGATAATGAATTTGGTAAGATATAACTATTCAAACAATTAGTGACTGCATTTATTGAATTTATATGCATTTAAAAAAAAATTAATTTTTTTGGAAAATTTGGGGGTTTGACATGTGGTATCAGAGCATGGTTCAAATACTAGGCCTTGATGCGGCCCAACTAGTTTCCGTAGAACAGTAAAATGATGTACTAAGCTATATTCTGTTTTCTGTAAAGAAACAGAAAATTTTCTTTTTCTGAAAAATTAACAGGCAGGTATGGAAAAGCTGGGAGAGTATGCTCAGGAGGAGTCTCCAGACACGGAAACAAGACAAATGCCCAGAGAACCTATGTTAGAGGAGGAGACTCCCAACTCTTCAGACCTGTTGCAGACTGTAAAGGATTTGAAGACTGAAATGGAATCAGTCAAGAAGGAGAATGAGAGAATTTTGAAGGTTCAGGAAGAGTTAAACCAAATTTTAATGGAAAGGTTCCAAACTGAAGGAAGGGGCAGAAGATCGGAATCTGAGGATGTTAGTCATCAAAGAAGGTCTAAAAAGATGAAACTGGCAAAAACTGAAAGCAGTTCATCATCTGAAGGGTTCGGTGAACGGAAAAGCTACCACACTACTAGTGACAGTAGTGAGGTTGAGTTTTATAACAGAAAGAAGAAGTATAGACCATATGAGGAGATTTCAGGGGAGTTTAAAAAAATAAAGCCCCCAACTTTTAATGGAGAGATTGAAAAAGGGGAAGAAGCAGAGTCGTGGTTATCCAGGATGAGGAAGTATTTTCAGATATACAACTATTCAAATAAGCTGAAGGCAAGAATGACAATCTATAATCTCTCTGGAAAAGCAGACATATGGTGGCAAGATCTGAAGAGAGTCAAGGGTATCAAGGAAAAAGAAGTTAATTGGAGTACCTTTAAAAGGTACTTCAAGAAGAAATTTCTGTCCGAACAATATTATGAAGAAAGAGCTAAAGAATTTTACGAATTGAAGTTAGGTTCGATGATTATGAAGGATTTAAACAGTAAATTCTTAAGCTTGCTTAGGTATGTACCTTACCTAGTAGACGAGAAACCTAAAGTGCAGCGATTTCTCAACTGTCTACCATATCACATTAAGGACAGAATTGAGTATGATAACCCGAAGACCCTGGAGGAAGCCATGCGGAAGGCTAATTTCTGTTTTGAACAGAACAAGAAGAAAGAAGGCTTAGCCAACTAGAAGGCTAAGAAAAATAACAATCAGCCTGAGTTTAAGAAGAAGGAATTTGTACCCCAGAAGAATTTCAAGAATAATAAGAACATAAATTATTCTAACAATAAGAATTTCCAAGGAAATAGAAATGGTGCATCCAATAATTCGAATAACTTCAAGGGCAAGGAGGCTGCAAATAACCATGGGAATTTCACTAAGAGTTTTGAACGAAAGGAGACTGTTAAGTGCTCGGAATGTAATGGCCCGCACTATGCCTCGGTCTGCCCAAACCGAAAAAAGTCAGTCAGCAATATTCATACGGTGCAGGAGGAAATGACCGTTGGAGAACTCGCGAGGACTATGCCCAGAATAAATGCAGCATTGGAGAACCGCCAAGCTGACTACCAGACTTCCATGGTGGAAGTGGAAGGTATGATTAACCAAACCCCTGTAAACATTTTAATTGATCCAGGAGCTAGTCTTAGTTACATTGCACCTCAGATAGTGAAAAAATGTAATTTGTCAGTAGATAAATTTGATAATTCCTGGTTAGTTCAATTAGCCACTGGGGCAAAAAGAAAAGTAACCTGTTTTGTGAAAGAATGTGCTTTATTTATGGATGAATTTAAAACTAGAGTTAAGCTTAATGTTTTGCCACTTGGCTCGTATGATTTACTGATTGGCATGGATTGGTTTGAGCATCATAAGGTAGTTTTAAATTGTTACGATAAAACTTTTACATGCGTAAATAGTAATGAACAACCAGTAACGGTTAAGGGTATTCCTAGGAAAACTGTAATCAGACAGATTTTTGCTTTACAACTTAAAAGAGCAGTTAGAAAAGGGTGTAAAGCCTATGTTGTAACTATTACAAATGAGGTAAGTAAATCTGAAACAGATAAGTTAAAAATAGAAGATATTCTTGTTTTAAATGAATTTATTGACGTATTCCAAGAAGAAATTCTAGGATTACCTCCTAGGAGGGAACTGGATTTCACTATTGAGCTGGTGCCAGGTGCGGTACCTAGCTCAAACGCCCCGTATCATATGAATATTTTAGAACTTAATGAATTAAAATCACAGTTAAAAGAGTTAATAGATAAGAAGTACATTCGACCCGGTGTATCTCCTTGGGGAGCACCGGTCATCTTTGTAAAAAAGAAAGACGGAACTATGCGACTATGCATAGACTACCGTCAACTAAACAAGATGACTATTAAAAACAGATATCCGTTACCCCGCATAGATGATCTGTTTGATCAGCTACGTGGAGCCACGGTGTTCTCAAAGATAGACCTGAGGTCAGGATATCATCAAGTAAGAATTAAAGATGAAGATATCTTTAAGACAGCATTCAGAACAAGGTATGGACACTACGAGTTTGTCGTAATGCCATTTGGGCTTACCAATGTCCCAGTTGTCTTCATGTGCTTAATGAATAATATAATGCATAAATACTTAGATAAATTTATTATCGTATTTATCGATGACATCTTAATTTACTCTAAAACAGAAGAAGAACATAAAGAACACCTAAAGATAGTTTTACAAGAATTGCGAGAACAACAGGTCTTCGCAAAGTTTACCAAGTGCGACTTCTTGAAGGATGAAATCCAGTACTTAGGTCGCGTAGTGACTAAGGAAGGGATTTTAGTCGATCCTGAAAAGATTCGGGCAATCGAAGATTGGCAATTCCAAAGGATGTAACAAGTGTTAGGTCATTCATGGGAATTACCTGTTATTACCAGAGATTCATTGAAGGCTTTTCAAAAATAGCTAATCCGATCACTTCCTTGCAAAAGAAAGGCAAGAAATTTGATTGGAACATAAAATGTGAAGAAAGTTTTAAGAAATTAAAAACCTTATTGACAAGTGCGTCTATTCTAAGAATAACAGATCCTAATAAGGATTTTGTAGTATGCACAGATGCCTGCAATGATGGCTTAGGTGGTGTGCTGACTCAAGATGGACATGTCATTGCCTATGAGTCCAGGAAGTTAAAAATTCACGAAAAGAATTACGCGACTTATGATCTAGAACTTGCGGCTGTTATAGATGCCTTAAAAATGTGGTGACATCATTTAATAGGCAGAAAGTTTATTTTAATGACTGATAATAAAGGTCTGAAATACCTTTTAGATCAGCTCAACTTAAATGCAAGACAAGCAAGGTGGTTAGCCTTCTTGAGTGAATATGATTTTGAAATCCAACACATAAAGGGTAAGGAAAATAAGGTGGCTGATGCTTTAAGCCTAAACGCAAGGCTGAACTTTACAGCAGTAATCAACACTTATGCTTCTGATTTAAATGAATAGCTTAAAGAAGGGGTAAAGCAGGATGAAATCTATCAGAAATTACAAGTTACAGCTAAAGAGAAACCTACAGAAAGCTTAATAAAAGGTTATAGTCTAAATGAAGATGGTTTTTTATTATTTAAGGATAAACTGTATGTGCCTAAGGTTAAGTTGTTGATTCTGGACAAAGTTCATAAAACACCTTACTCAGGACATCCAGGTTACCAAAAGACTGTAACCATGCTAAGAAAAGAATATTTCTGGCCTAATATGAAATCTGAAGTAGCTAAATACATAGCTAGATGTTTGGACTGTCAACAAGTGAAAACCGAACACCAACATCCAGCTGGTTTACTGCAACCTTTACCTATTCCTAGTTGGAAATGGGAAGTAATCAGCTTAGATTTTATTACTGGATTGCCCAGAAATCAGAATCAAAATGACTCAATTATGGTGGTGGTAGATAAATTAAGCAAAGCAGCACATTTCATTCCTGTTAAAACTACTTACAAGGCTGCCAACATAGCTGACATATTCTTAAAGCATATTTTTCGGTTACATGGAGTACCGAAGGTTATCATTTCAAACAGGGATCCTAAATTCACAGGAAATTTCTGGAAGTCCTTGTTTAAGGGATTGAATACAACCTTGAATTTCAGTACCTCCTTCCATCCTCAGACAGATGGACAGACTGAAAGAGTGAATCAGGTGCTGGAGGATTTATTAAGGATGTATGTTAAGGATCAGCAAGGTAAGTGGGAAGACTACTTGCATCTAGCAGAGTTTGCATATAATAACAACTACCAGTCATCAGCTAAGTTTAGTCCATTTGAAATTTTGTATGGACGTAAATGCAACACTCCTATCTCCTGGAATAATCCAATAGATAGATTGGTGTTAGGACCAGAATTATTAAAGAAAATGGAGATAATTGTAAAACAAGTGCAGGAAAATTTGAAAGTGGCACAGGATCGGAAAAACAGCCAGGCGGATTTGAAAAGAACTCCCAAAGAATTCCAGGTAGGTGAGCATGTGTTTATAAAGGTAAGACCAAAGAAAAGCTCTTTAAGATTGGGGAGTTGTGCAAAACTAGCACCACGTTATTGTGGTCCGTTTGAAATTTTATCTAGAATTGGTCAAGCTGCATATCAGCTAGCGTTACCACCTAACTTGAAAGTGCATCATGTTTTCCATATCTCTGTTTTGAAAAAGTATGTTCATGATGCTACTCACGTGGTTGATTGGAATGTTGTATAGGTGGAACCAGAAGGATAAATTCTGGTGGAATCGGACTGTATCCTCAGGAAGAGAGAAATTACTCTGCAGAACCGCACCATTGGACAAGTGAAGGTGCAATGGAAGCACCTTAGTCCCGAAGAGGCTACCTGGGAACTGGAAAGTAAGATGCGGGAAGCATACCCGAATCTGTTCCAGGAGGTTGCAGAGGATGAAGAATAACTAACATCGAGGACGATGTTACATTTTAAGGGGGTGTGTATGTCACATACCCCAATTTTGTAAAATAATGTTAATTGTTTTAATTATATTCCTGAGACATTATGTTAAATTTAATGTTAAAGTAGGAACTG
>LPNX010344793.1:1047828-1145943 GCA_001517045.1 Pseudotsuga menziesii | reverse complement strand
CAACAGCATGGGAGAGCTGTTAATAAGAGGTTACTGGTCAAACTGGTGGATGGAACTAGGTGGAGGGCAAAAGACAAGTGGCAACATCCTCAAACACTTCCTGATTTGCAAGTGGCAACTTCCCTATATTTGGGGTCATGATCCCCCAAGAAAGTGGGATCAAAGCAGGTGGCTCAATAAATGACAACTAACCCAAAAAGACCTAGGCAATCTTTTAAAAGTACCGAATGAATAGAGCTGAGGTTGCTCAGATAATTTCCAGAGAAGTATCATTCAGGAGGAATGTTATTCAGGAAATTCATTGGGGAAAAGGGAAAATAGTAAGGAAGGTGTGTTGAGAGAAAGTCTGCAGTAACTTGGTCTGTTACAGCTGGTTAGCTGGGAGAACTTACTGATAAGTTCAGATTTGGTACTGAGTCTGAAGACCGGTATTTGACTATTGTTGCACCTAGTTCCAGCCAGGGAGACCAGAGCAAGCTCGGGGGTCCTGAGGAGTCGATGTTTGAGCGCTCTCCAGGAATTGGTAGGGAGGAACGGCCTCCCATTGCTGTTGTTGTCTAGGCTCAATAAACGGGTTTTGTCCTCTAACAGTCTGTGTTTTAGTAACTGTGTATGATTAAATGTTATGTTTGTTGCTTATGATATAAATATTTATATGACTCAATGATGTAGTTAATCTTAGTTTATCAGTAATAGAATCTTCTTGATGAGAAATAAAAACCCACTGTGTTTTTCCTCATCCGGGGTTACCAGACCGTACTCCAGCACAGGGGTGAATTTATAAATAAAGATGGTATGATGAAAATACAAAATAGAATGTTAATGGAGTATTAGAGTATTCTTTGTGTGTTTATCTAAAGAGCTATCCTTTGTATCAGTAGTATTAACTTGAACTGAAACTGTCAGTCTTTTTAGAACAGGAAAAGAAGCTCAGTTAACTACTGCTAGTAGCGGTAATGAATAGATAATATAGTTTTTGATACAGTAGTTATTTTCAGTGATATCATTACTTAATTGAATTTCAAAAGAAAAGTAGGATAGTTCGCTAGCGCAGGAATAAGCTGAATAAAGATACTTTACAGTCTATTTTCTTCTAGATGTTACTACTGCTTGTACAATAAGCGATACAGAAAGAAAGATTAGTTAGAATGACTGATTGTTGCTACAAGCGACTTATTGAATTTAAGACTTTATTTATGGATAGCAAATTATGTGTTTATTTATTTGTTTTAATTAGTTAAAGCATAAAGAAATCCTACACATGCCATTCTATACTTTTAAGTTGTTAATAATTGCAGTATTTAATTCTCTTCTTCTATTTATTTTTCTGAATATTAACGTGTAATATAATTGAGAAAATCTAGTATATAGAGAATACTTTTGTAAAATATATAGTACAGTAAGAATAATATTACAGTAATAAATTACTAAGTTTATTTATGATTACAAATAGATATAGAATAAGGGTAACAGTTTTATAATAACATTTACAGTTCTCTTAAACAAAATAAACCAAGTAAAAGTAATAATAGAAGCAATGGTAATGATAGGTAAGACAACAATCTTATATTATATCCTTCTATTATAATATATTCATTCTATTATATATGTTGCATGAGCTAAGTCTGCAGTTTATATACTAATCATAGAAACAATAATATTATAATGATCTATTAAATGTTATTAACATGAATTATAATTCTAACTTTTATACTTAAAAGAAAAGAAGTAACTGTTAGTTACTTAAGTACTCCACAAGGAACAAGAATCATTTTATTACTTTCTTTTAGTAAAATAAGATAATAGTATTGCCAAAATTCTATAAAACAAACTAAATATAAGAGTAATGTACAGGAAACCCTAATGATATTTTAATAGAATTATTATGGAATAAAAGTCAAGTATATTATCGCGTTGTTCTTGTTTCAACAGAGTAACAGATTGCTCAACTTAATGAGCTTACGCAAAATTTACTCAACCTAACTACAACCTCATAATTTACAGAGGTAAATTATAAATTAAAGACAAATGCTGTAAACATATCCATACTGACGAGTTTCAAATATATTGATAAGCATACAAATTTCAGTACTGTAATTTAAACAAGAATTATAGAAAGAAAAACAGTATTAATAACTTATAACATGGATTTAGGGTGGAAACCCTGTAAAACTTATAATTACAGCGGAAGTAAGAAGTCGAGGGTTGTAAACCCTTTTTCCAAAGTTAGGCTAACGAACTCTAGTAATTACACAGTAAAACTAAACAAAAAGTCGAATGGCTTTTTAAAGCCCTCGACCCCTGCAAGTATTGGAGAGCATGGCATTATTGCCTTCTGTCTCTTTCACTTCATACAAAGCACTTAACACACAAAAAATAAACTGTGTATACAATCTCGGCCAAAGCCGGAGCACCCTCGCACAACGCAGGGGCTTCTTCAACTACATTAAGTATCAAACAAATTAACCGGATAAACTGAAGTCGCAAGGGTTACACGCATCAACGTGCCAACCCTCAAAAGTCCCAAAGGAACCCCACAAAGAGAAAATGCCATGGTTTAACCAGGCTTACTGGGAACTTACAGCTGCTGAAACTGCCTTGTACCAGAAGCCGCGCAGAAGGAAGGGCCGAGACCTGTTTGCAACAAAGAAAACCACAATGTTAAAATGTGTAAGCAGGAAACTATTCTTATAACTAAAAACAAACAGTATAACGAAAAAGAAAAGGAATTGCAGTATTCCTTACCTGATCCTTTTATGGAGGCGCAACCACCAGTAACAGCTAGACAACCGCCAACGTGACGAGGTAATCCCTATTGCAGGAAGGAAGAAGAAGATTAACACACTGCAACACTCAGATGAAATGCAGCAGGACAAAGCTTCGATCCTCACTGAGGAAGGAGGTTATCTCAGTCGAGGGTTCGGGTTTAAGATAGCATGACAGAGAAAAAATTGCGAGAATAACAACCAACAGATGACCAACAGCAACACATGGGATAGGACAAGCCACAAGAAGATAACGAGCTGGAGATTAACGTTGCATAGGAGAGGTGCAGCAAGGGTGCACCAGCACCATCGCAAGGCGACATGAGCCGAAGAAGGAGGAAGGAATAGTGAGTTAGGGTTTGTCTACAACCCTTTTAACCACGTATTGCATGGCCATGGTAATGCCACGTTACCTTTAAATATATTGCTTACGATGGGTGGATTCATATAGTTCGGAAGACGTTCCGCCCAGAAATGATTTCAATCATTGTATGCATCAAGTTTACTCTTAGGCTTGCTACAAAGTCAGCTTATCATTCCCACGCTGCATGAAGAGATATAAAAATCCTTGCTTAAAAACACTTAAACCTTGTAATGACTATGGTCGTTGAGACCTTTACAACCAATGCTTGCAATTTATGATATTCTTATAACTTAACAAGATTAAACCCTCGATTGATATGGTAGGTTATGTTTATAACTTTTCTTGCTAAGAAATTAATATTTACCATAGTTTGTAAATATTGGAAAAGAAACTTATTCTCTATAAGGTTTATAGAACCATAAATTAAAGATTAAGCTTTATTTTGATCGTAAACATGGACGATTTTAGGCCTCATGTGTCCACCTTATACTCTTTCTTTTGCATTATGAGATGTTAAGTTCAATCAACTTCTGACTTAACATAAAAATATACTTGAAAGATTAATAAGGAGGTTTATAGAGTAAAAACTATGACATTGGTCTTATGGTTCATATTAACCTCAGTGGTTTATTTCTACTGGTCAAATAGTAACATTTGGTAAAAGACACNATAGAGTAAAAACTATGACATTGGTCTTATGGTTCATATTAACCTCAGTGGTTTATTTCTACTGGTCAAATAGTAACATTTGGTAAAAGATACAAAAAGGAGAGGAGTAATTACTATGTGGTGACCGTGCTTGCCTAAGGTAATATCCTTAATTATAAGTTATGACTTGGCAAGGTTAGGCCACATTTTATTTTATCTAAAAGTTTAACCATAATAAGATAGATAGGCATATAACAATTAAGTGTTGCATTCTTTATGAAGTGGTAGTCCCTTAAGGACATGTCCCATGTATAAACATAAAGGGAATAGAATAAAAACTGTTTCAGTACGATATATATATTACCAAAGATAAGCTCCAGTTATACTTGAAAACCGTTGATGAGTGACAAAAAAAAAAACTCTATGCATCGACAATAGTATAGTTTTCTTAGAAAGCAGCTTGAAATAAAGTGGTGAACTCTTTTAAAACTTCAAAGTTTAAAATGGAAGCAGTAATGCATAAACCCCTTATCAGTTTACATTTACTATGTAACGTAATTGTTCACAAATGGATTCATACTGTAGATTCTATAACTCTGCCACTTTTACTCTGTTGTAAAGAGTCAGTAAGATATTTTTTATACTTCACGACTGTAATAGATATGGAATAGTTCCGTAACCATCAACAACCATAAATTACTTCTACTAGAAAAAGGCCAGTTATTAAATGTACCTCAACAAGCGTTGGAAATTGTTTAACATTTATTTTCTTACTGAGCTTTTCTTCTGCGACGAACTTGTATTTAAATACTCTAGAATTGTGACAAGCAGCACAAAAACCTCTTACCTGTAATCTGTAAGAACAGGAGAACGTTCTGCATTAGCTCGTAAGCTAAGTAAGCCCAGTTTTGCATGACAGTCTCCCTTGTGGTCGCAAAAAGAAACAAAGTCAGTAAACTGAAAAGAACTGTTCTATCGCTAAGATAACCAACAGATAATTCAGATAATGAATTTGGTAAGATATAACTAATCAAACAATTAGTGACTGCATTTATTGAATTTATATGCATTTTAAAAAAATTTAAATTTTTTGGAAAATTTGGGGTTTTGAGATGTGGTATCAGAGCATGGTTCAAATACTAGGGCTTGATGCGGCCCAACTAGTTTCCGTAGAATAGTAAAATGATGTACTAAGCTTTATTCTGTTTTATGTAAAGAAACAGAAAATTTTCTTTTCTGAAAAATTAACAGGCAGGTATGGAAAAGTTGGGAGAGTATGCTCAGGAGGAGTCTCCAGACACGAAAACAAGACAAATGCCCAGAGAACCTATGTTAGAGGAGGAGACTGCCAACTCTTCAGAGATGTTGCAGACTGTAAATGATTTGAAGACTGAAATGGAATAAGTCAAGAAGGAGAATGAGAGAATTTTGAAGGTTCAGGAAGAGTTAAACCAAATTTTAATGGAAAGGTTCCAAACTGAAGGAAGGGGCAGAAGATCAGAATCTGAGGATGTTAGTCATCAAAGAAGGTCTAAAAAGATGAAGCTGGCAAAAACTGAAAGCAGTTCATCATTTGAAGGGTTCAGTGAACGGCAAAGCTACCACACTACTAGTGACAGTAGTGAGGTTGAGTTATATAACATAAAGAAGAAGTATAGACCATATGAGGAGATTTCAGGGGAGTTAAAAAAAAAAGCCCCCAACTTTTAATGGAGATACTGAAAAAGGGGAAGAAGCAGAGTCCTGGTTATCCGGGATGAGGAAGTATTTTCAGATATACAACTATTCAAATCAGCTGAAGGCAAGAATGGCAATCTATAATCTCTCTGGAAAAGCAGACATATGGTGGTAAGATCTGAAGAGAGTCAAGGGTATCAAGGAAAAAGAAGTTAATTAGAGTACCTTTAAAAGGTACTTCAAGAAGAAATTTCTGTCCGATCAATATTATGAAGAAAGAGCTAAAGAATCTTACGAATTGAAGTTAGGTTCGATCACTATGAAGGATTTAAACAGTAAATTCTTAAGCTTGCTTAGGTATGTACCTTACCTAGTAGACGAGAAACCTAAAGTGCAACGATTTCTCAGCTGTCTACCATATCACATTAAGGACAGAATTGAGTATGATAACCCGAAGACCCTGGAGGAAGCCATGCGAAAGGCTAATTACTGTTTTGAACAGAACAAGAAGAAAGAAGGCTTAACCAACTGGAAGGCTAAGAAAAATAACAATCAGCCTGAGTTTAAGAAGAAGGAATTTGTACCCCAGAAGAATTTCAAGAATAATAAGAACATAAATTATTCTAACAATAAGAATTTCCAAGGAAATAGAAATGGTGCATCCAATAATTCGAATAACTTCAAGGGCAAGGAGGCTGCAAATAACCATGGGAATTTCACTAAGAGTTTTGAACGAAAGGAGCCTGTTAAGTGCTGGGAATGTAATAGCCCGCACTATGCCGCGGTCTGCCCAAACCGAAAAAAGTCAGTCAGCAATATTCATACTGTGCAGGAGGAAATGACCGTTGGAGAACTCGCGAGGACTATGCCCAGAATAAATGCAGCATTGGAGAACCGCCAAGCTGACTAACAGACTTCCATGGTGGAAGTGGAAGGTATGATTAACCAAACCCCTGTAAACATTTTAATTGATCCAGGAGCTAGTCTTAGTTACATTGCACCTCAGATAGTGGAAAAATGTAATTTGTGAGTAGATAAATTTGATAATTCCTGGTTAGTTCAATTAGCCACTGGGGCAAAAAGAAAAGTAACATGTTTTGTGAAAGAATGTGCTTTATTTATGGATGAATTTGAAACTACAGTTAAGCTTAATGTTTTGCCACTTGGCTCGTATGATTTACTGATTGGCATGGATTGGTTAGAGCATCATAAGGTAGTTTTAAATTGTTACGATAAAACTTTTACGTGCGTAAATAGTAATGAACAACCAGTAACGGTTAAGGGTATTCCTAGGAAAACTATAATCAGGCAGATTTCTGCTTTACAACTTAAAAGAGCAGTTAGAAAAGGGTGTAAAGCCTATGCTGTAACTATTACAGATGAGGTAAGTAAATCTGAAACAGATAAGTTAAAATAGAAGATATTCCTGTTTTAAATGAATTTACTGACGTATTCCCAGAAGAAATTCCAGGAATACCTTCCAGGAGGGAACTGGATTTCACTATTGAGCTGGTGCCAGGTGCGGTACCTAGCTGAAAAGCCCCGTATCGTATGAATATTTTAGAACTTAATGAATTAAAATCACAATTAAAAGAGTTGATAGATAAGAAGTGCATTCGACCCAGTGTATCTCCTTGGGGAGCACCGGTCATCTTTGTCAAAAAGAAAGATGGAACTATGCGACTATGCATAGACTACCGTCAACTAAACAAGATGACTATTAAAAACAGATATCCGTTACCCCGCATAGATGATCTGTTTGATCAGCTACGTGGAGCCACGGTGTTCTCAAAGATAGACCTGAGGTCAGGATATCATCAAGTAAGAATTAAAGATGAAGATATCTTTAAGATAGTGTTCAGAACAAGGTATGGACACTACGAGTTTGTCGTAATGCCATTTGGGCTTACCAATGGCAGCTACTCTTAGGCTTGCTACAAAGTCAGCTTATCATTCCCACGCTGCATGAAGAGACATAAAAATCCTTGCTTAAAGACACTTAAACCTTGTAATCACTATGGTCATTGAGACCTTTACGACCAATGCTTGCAATTTATGATATTCTTATAACTTAACAAGATTAAACCCTCAATTGATATGGTAGGTTATGTTTATAACTTTTCTTGCTAAGAAATTAATATTTACCATAGTTTGTAAATATTGGAAAAGAAACTTATTCTCTATAAGGTTTATAGAACCATAAATTAAAGATTAAGCTTTATTTTGATCGTAAACATGGACGATTTTAGGCCTCATGTGTCCACCTTATACTCTTTCTTTTGCATTATGAGATGTTAAGTTCAATCAACTTCTGACTTAACATAAAAATATACTTGAAAGATTAATAAGGAGGTTTATAGAGTAAAAACTATGACATTGGTCTTATGGTTCATATTAACCTCAGTGGTTTATTTCTACTGGTCAAATAGTAACATTTGGTAAAAGATACAAAAAGTAGAGGAGTAATTACTATGTGGTGACAGTGCTTGCCTAAGGTAATATCCTTAATTATAAGTTATGACTTGGCAAGGTTAGGCCACATTTTCTTTTATCTAAAAGTTTAACCATAATAAGATAGATAGGCATATAACAATTAAGTGTTGCATTCTTTATGAAGTGGTAGTCCCTTAAGGACATGTCCCGTGTATAAACATAAAGGGAATAGAATAAAAACTGTTTCAGTACGATATATATATTACCAAAGATAAGCTCCAGTTATACTTGAAAACCGTTGATGAGTGACAAAAAAAAAAAAAAACTCTATGCATCAACAATAGTATAGTTTTCTTAGAAAGCAACTTGAAGTAAAGTGGTGAACTCTTTTAAAAATTCAAAGTTTAAAATGGAAGCAGTAATGCATAAACCCCTTATCAGTTTACATTTACTATGTAACGTAATTGTTCACAAATGGATTCATACTGTAGATTCTATAACTCTGCCACTTTTACTCTGTTGTAAAGAGTTAGTAAGATATTTTTTATACTTCACGACTGTAATAGATATGGAATAGTTTCGTAACCATCAAGAACCATAAATTACTTCTAGTAGAAAAAGGCCAGTTATTAAATGTACCTCAACAAGCATTGGAAATTGTTTGACATTTATTTTCTTACTGAGCTTTTCTTCTGCGACGAACTTGTATTTAAATACTCTAGAATTGCGACAAGCAGCACCAAAATCTCTTACCTGTAATCTGTAAGAACATGAGAACTTTCTACATTAGCTCGGAAGCTAAGTAAGCCCAGTTTTGCATGACAGTCTCCCTTGTGGTCGCAAAAAGAAACAAAGTCAGTAAACTGAAAACAACTGTTCTATCGCTAATATAACCAACAGATAATTCAAATAATGAATTTGGTAATATATAACTAATCAAACAATTAGTGACTGCATTTATTGAATTTATATGCAGTTTAAAAAAAATTAAATTTTTTGGAAAATTTGAGGTTTTGACAATGTTGATGATAATTTTAAAATGCATAGTCTAAAAATTCTATGATTTGGTAATAGTTGTATTTGTTAGGCATAATTTTTATAAAATTCAATTAAAGTTCTTAAAAATCTGGGGTATAGTTCTCAAGTTTTGGAATTTTGTAATTGTGTGGAATTCATTGTAGTTATGGTGAATAGTGGAAATGAATTTAACATTATCAAAATTGCAATGAAAATACAATTACATTTAGTTTTTGCAAAATAAAAAATGTCGAATTCTTGAAAAAAAATGATCATCTGACCCAAATCGCCGAATTTTCAGACATCTCCATTTTAAAATGCAACATTATGATGTATAATTGATTACTCAACTTTTCTCATAGTTCTATGGATGATTTCCAAGAGCTAAAGTCAACACGAGAATGATCGTTGGGAGTTCCTTTCTGCGAGAGCTTCTAGATAAATTATGAAAAGAATCTTAGGTTAGACAACAACATTTTATGGTCGTTGCAGGTTTTTAGGGTTTGTGGGATGGTGGCTCCCCATGTATGGAAGAAATTTGGTACTGTCTAAGGTTTTGTTTGTGTTCGGGGTCCTTTGTGCTTATTTGTGTTGGGTATGCCCGCAGAGGTGGGGTTAGGGGAGGCTCTAGTTTTTGTTGTGTTAGGCTATGTCAGCTTTGTTGTTTGTTTGTGTGGGTCGGGGTCTTATGATAAAATGTTTTCATGGCGGACCCACCCCCTCAAGGGATCAGTTCTCGAAGTGATGACTTGGTTTCCTTGGGAGTTAGCTAAAGTTTATACGACTTACACCTTTTTTGGCAATTTGTTTCGAAATCCAGTGATGAGAAACATAGTTGAAATTGCAATTTTAGTTGCAAGAATGGATTTAACGACCTCGATTACCCCTGATGGCACCCCCATTATGCAATTCTAGCAACCCAAAACCACGATTTCAACAATTTCGACCGGATTTTCTCTGGAAAAAAAAATCGAAATCATGGTGCAAATAGTCTAAACTTTAGCTTACTATGTTTACTTGCCCTCGATTTCCCAAGCAAGTGGTGTGTCTCTTCCCCCTTTTTTGAACAAGTCGTGTCCTCCCACTCTTGAGGGTTTGGTAGATCCATTTTTTCGTCGATCTTCCCCAGTGTTTAGTCGCAAGCCTTTTTGTCCCCATGAAACAAGAAGGGTTGTCCAGAGTTGGAAGCTCCATTACATAAGGAAGGGTCATTATTTGTTAGGGTAAAGGATGTGAAGAATCCAAATAAGAAACGAAAAGAGGGGGTTGTGAAGAGCACTGCTCATAAATTTCTTGCTCTTGGAGCAGGTGTGGAAATGTCAAAAGTGATTTCCATGACTGAACTTACACTAGTAGGGTGTTTTGGCGGTCGTTCCATGCACACGTCTACCTACAGGAGATGGGTTGAGGATCGTTGGGAAAAAGAGCTCGGGTATTTACCAAAGTCTTCTCTCTTTCACGTGGTTGGCGACGAGTGATTCTAGACTCAATGACATATGCTACTAGGTTGTTAAAAAGTTTTTGGTTATGGGGGTCAGCATTAATAAAGATGAAAAGTTTGACCCCCTTTTTTATGCCAAAAGACTGTGGGATATCCTTTCTACTAAAGGTATTATTCATGAGAAATTTGTTTTTCTAGAGGGTAGGAAGATCCACGACATTATTGGTACGACACAAAAAGTTTTGCATTCAATAAAATTAAAAAATATCCCTGTTGTTATTTTCAAAGTTGATCTTAAAAGATCCGATGATCAAGTTAGTTTGCTATATCTATGTCTGGTTCTTTTGCAGATTGGCATCCACTTGAATTTTGTAAATTTCATCATGTCTTGCATCCAATCAGTCTCCTTTGTGATCTTGGTAAATGATGTTGCTTCCTGTTTTTCAGACCTGGTAGGGGTCTCCGACAAGGGTGCCCCTGTCTCCCTTATTGTTCATTTTAATTGTGGAGGGTTTTAGTCATTCTCTACATAAGGCCCATTCTATGAGTGCTCTAAAAGGAGTGTTGATTGGGGGTAATTTAATAATTACCCATTTTCTCTTTACTGATGGTTCCAAACTTGATGTTTGCAAGTTAAAAGAGTTGTTGGTTATGCTCACTTATGCTTTTGACATGTTGGTTAATAAGTTAAAATATTATGTCTCCTTTGTGAATCTGGGTTCTGACAGCATTCATCGGATCAAAACCATTTTTTATTTTCTTGTTGTGGACTCTCAGCTTGGGTTAAATTATCTTGGTTTTATTATCAAGCCAAATGGTCATCTATCAAAAGATTAGTATTGGTTGGTTGGAAAGGTTAAGAAGAGAATTCATTTATGGTGCAATCATTGGCTCTCGAGAGGAGGGTAAATGATCCTTATGAAATTTGTTTTGGAAGCCATTTTGTCTTTTGGTTCTCCTTGGAAAATATTCCAAGTGGTATTCTTGACCATATTTGAAAGCTTTGTTTTAATTTCCTTTAGAATTGTAAAAGCTAAAAAAAAAATCATTGGATTGCATAGCAGAAGTTTTCCCTCCCAAAAGATATAGGGGAATGGGGTTTTAAAAATCCTTTTTTTTGCAAGGACTCTCTCTGCCAAAGGCATTTGGCATCTCCTTAAAGAGGATAGACTATGGACAAGAGTGATTTATCAAAAGTACATTTGGCATCTGTCTATCAAAGATTGGTTCTGGACCAGATCTAAGGAGTATAAAAATATTTATACCACGTGGAAAGCTTCTTTTGTAGGCTTTTGATCTCATTATCGATTGGATTCTTTGGAACGTTGGTGATGGAAAAAGGCTTAGGCTGGGAATTGACCCATGGGTTTGCTATTGCGATGGTTATGAGTTTCTCGAGCGTATGGTTACTTCTTTGCAAGATCAAGGTAATTTTTTCATTTATCATATTTCAGATGGTATGCTCTCTAATCAGTTTAATCAATTGTGGTTATAGGTTGATTTTGGGGGCTTTGATGCTAGAAGATAGTAGGATTTGGAACAGGTTTTCAAAATATTTTCAATATTGCCATGTTTGGTTAAATGACAAGGCCAATGAGATCATCTACAGTAGGAATCTTGAAGGAGACCACCACTTGCCCAGGTTGGCCTATCAAGTCCTCAGAGAAGAGGAATATTTACCCCAAGTTCAATGGTGGAAGCAGTTTGTGTGGACCTTGGATTGTCCCCTAAAAATCAACTTGTTTCTTTGGTTAGTCTTAGCCAAAAGGATCATTGTTTGAGATTTCATCACTTAGAAGTTCTTTGAGGGACCTGGAAGGTGTCCTCTATGCATATCTGAAGAAGAGACAATGACCCATCTTTTTGTTAAATGCTCTTATTTTCAGGATATGTGGTTGATTGTTTCTAGGGTAAAAGTTTTATTTTATGATTAGAAGGGAGAAGATCTATAGGATTATTTGAATCTATGGCTCGTGGAACCTACTTCTCTTTTGTATAAATCTCTTCTGATCATACCTATATGGTGTACTTGGCTAGTGCAAAATTTGAGTGTTTTAGAGGAGAAAAACATTCCCTCACAGGTTTTCACTTTTTAAGGTAGTGTTGTGTTTGATGCTTTTCCCAAGAGGAAGAAGGATCTCAAATCCAAAATTATATCTAAGGAAATTGTTGACAAGTATTACCCATGGTGTTATTTTATTATGGTGCTTCTCAAGGGAAGCCTGCTTCAAGTGGTGTTGGTTGAATTATCTTCTATTGGGAGGCAATGGGTAGAAAATTTGCAGTAGGATTGACAATGTGCTCTAACAATATCCTTGAATTGGTCCTACAACTATATTTATCAAAAAACTTTCATAGGATGCAAGTTTTTGGGGATTCACAGGTCGTCATAAATTGGATGTGATTGAATAGGCCCCCAAAAAATATCTTCTTTGTCCATTGTTTACTGAGATCCATCACCTGGAAAGCCTCTTCCAAGAGATTGTTTTGTCATGTTTATCGAGAGAGGAACATGGCAACATATCTTCTTTCTAAGAAGGGGCTTCTACTAGGAGAGGGCATATGGCAAAGATGGTTTTTCGACCCCGAGTATATCAAGGAGGATGATCCAGGCCTTATATCTTCTGATGTATAAAAAAACCATGAGTATGCATTATTGGACAACATCTTTCAGTATGGGTTTTGGTTTTATGTTATTAATAGTGCTTTTTTGTTATCTTTTTAGCAGTCTTCATGACCATATATTATTCATTGACTCAATTTATCTGACGAAGTTACTGGTTATTTTGACAAGCTTCAGGCCTATGGTTTATATTTAATATAAATTGTGATATTGATGACTCGAGTAGTGCTAATTTAACATTTAATACACCAACATAGCGTCGTCTTAAACTCGAATCTATCAAGCACCGATAGGGATCCAATTTCTTAATTTTTTTACACATTTAGGGAAACAAATATTTAATGAGTGGACATAGATTTTTTAATTACTTTTCATTTGGTTTTAATTTTTATTTTATGAGCCAACATGACTTTTTTTAATTACTTTTTATTTTTGGTAATGCAACATTTCAAATATACTAGGGAAAATAATTCATAAGAAATTCTCTACCTATTTTTTTTGTAAGTAAGGATATATATTATATAAAACTGATCATATTACATCATAACGAAACATGCCATTTCAGTATTTTCCTGACTCTCTGGCCATGATACTATTAAGACTGACTATTCAGAACATAAATTTAACATACTACACAAAATCCACCTCTTATTAATCTTACAATAAAACATTATCTGACACTTAACTTGCCGAGTTGGTAAAGCTATTGTTAACAGACTTAAAACACTTAACATGCCAAAAATAGAGACCTTGGATAGCTAGACATCCTTGAAACACCGACCTCCTACAACATAATGTAAGGAAGGTCAGGAATGTGACCATGAAGGATGCTACTTGTTGGGGTTTGTTTAGCCTTTGGAGGATGCCCGGACGGGGGAACCAAAAGACCTAAACCCTGTAAAATGGAATCCATCTTCATGTTCAACGCCTTGGATTCCTCCATCATCTCCTTCCACCACTGCCCCTTTTTCTCCTCACTCTCGTCCTGCTCTGGCTTATCCCACATCTCTCGCCCTATTAGTTTTTTCATAACCCATAAAAGAGCAATAGTTCGCTCGTAGAGACTTCATCTTCCCGCGTTGGTGCATGGATCCAAAATCTAGTCTTCAGCTTTGTGACATTCCTCATGCAAAGTTTCCTGGTCTAGATCCAACCAGAGCTTTTGCTCGACCTCATTGATCATGTGTTGGATGCTCGCGGGCAGGCCGAGTTTGAACATGCGAGCTCCCCATAAGGCTTTCTTCTAAGCCCGAGTCACATGGCAGGTCTCCTCTTATGGCTCCATCTCCCTCTTTCTCCTTCCTTTTCTTGTTGCCATGCTTCCTTCTTTGTTCTTTCCTTGGTTGGCATCCATTTGCCAAATCACTAGAACTCCTTCGCACTCAGTAAAGACTATGTGCATGCAAAGTTGGATTTTTCTTTTACGTTTGTTTGTGCCACCCTAACCACCTCTAAATAGAAACTTACCATTATGAGTCATGATTCTACTCGTACCTACCATGATAACCAACTCATGCTCTATGGTCCTGCGGGGATAGTTATCATATGCTTGACCAGATCCATCACCTCTCTTGTTCATTACTGCCCTCTTGCTCATTGATTTGAAAAGACTTGAAATAGGTCGGGATCACATGTGTATTAATTCCATCGCATCTTTTGCATGAGATCATGTCTATCTAGATTGAGATTTCCTCTGTTACATGGTAGGTTTCGTGCCCTCCTGTTGTCCTTCCCCTTCTTTTCCATGAATTCACATCATGCATTGGTTCATGAGATATATACACCCGTTCTGAGCTGTCATGTCAATCACCTCCACCCAGTCTCTTACTTTAATTGATCTTTGGGTTTCGATCCCAAGGTTTGCTAGCATGTCTGCTCACTATTTCTCATGACATGGTTGAAGGTGACTACCATCATGGGGTCTAAGGTTACCTCTAACCGCTCCATTGTTCGTTCCAGTCACCACGACTTAGCCACATTTGCACTTGAATTTCCCTGGTGGATATTGGTTGCCATCTGCATGACCACCTATGAGTCCCCTTCCACAATTAGAGGGGTCCAGTAATACTCGTCCATTTTGATACCTTCCAAAAGGCCTTCAACCTATGTCGCATTGTTGGATTCTATGCCCATGAAGTCGAGCTTGAAACCTTGTAGTATTCCTTGTTAGTATCTAACGATGCATCTGTATCCCATCGGACTAGGCTTGCCTTTTGAAGCTCCATCAAAGTTGAGCTTGAAGAACCCTTGGGGGCGGAGAAGACTATATTCCTGCACTTGCGGTTGTCATAGTGGATATGTTTGGTCTTCCAAAACATTGCATAGGTCAAGTGATTCCCCATGCCTTCATGATGGTAGACTCGACATCAGTAGCTTCCCAACCCACATTATCCCAGGCTTCCATTCTCATTGTTTCTATCATCTTATTACTTAGGTTAGTCCACACCTAGGATTTACCTCGAAAATCCTGGTATTTTGTTCCCTCCATATCTCCCAGAGAGTGAAGTGCCGGAATATTTCCCAGAGGTGGTTAATAATTGGGTTCTAGAAAGGGTTGTTCAACCACTCAGAGAGCGTTTGGTCTGGGCATTGTCTAACTCTATCAGATCTTATAAAGGCTATGGCTCATCATTCCCATAATCTAGCAGTGAACGAGCAAGTATCCGAGAGGTGTTCCATTGTCTCCTCTTCGTTCTCACACATGGAACATCGGTAAGGGCCTAGAATCCCTCTTTTTTTAGGTTTTATCCTATCAATATGCGGTGTTTCATAGCAATCCAACTAAAAAATATAAATTTTGGGCTAGAGTTTGATCTTCCATATCTTCTGCCATTTCTAATTCATAGGGCGTTTGGCATACCCATCCCACAATTCATAGGATACCTAGATAGTGAAGGACCCTTTTGGCCTAAATCCCCAATGGATTTTGTCCTCCCCTTGGTGTACCCTAATTCGTCTATTGTTTAAGGCTTCCTCGATTCATTCCAATTCTTCACCCGGGCCCCGTAGCTCCCGCCAGTCTCCGTTAGACCATGCCCTGAAATCTTGATCATCTTCCTAGTTCGCCCACAAGTCCTTGACCTTTGAGATGCCTTGGTTGGTACATTCTCTTATAAGTTGTGGGATCTCAACATCTTTTCCCAATGGTGACATTTGCTTCCAAAAATCCTCCCACGCGTAGGCCCTTTGACCTTTCCTAACTTCCCAAAAACTATTGTCCTAAACCAATCTCCTTCCTTGCTTAGTCGTTTTCTAGATGTGAGACCCAGAGATTTCTTCAAAGAACCGGATGAGGTTTTCCTTCTCCCATTCATTGATTTTGTGCCACACCTTTTCCCAATGTTCCTGGTTATATGTAACCCATCTCCACCATAACTTGGCTCCACTCACAAAGTTCACCTTTTTAGGGTCACGGAGGTTCAACCCCCCCTGGTTCTTAGGGGCACATAATGTACCCCATTTTACCAAAGCCCATTTTCCTTGTTTGTTTACTCCATTCCATAAAAATGTTCACTGCATATTCTTAATTTATTTTAGGATCAACTTCGGAGTAGCAATGGTAGAAAATAAATAGACTGCCGTGGTCTGAAAATTGATTTCACCAATACCAACCTGCTTGTAAAATTTAGCGGCCTCATGGTCCAGTTTGTCAAACGTTTCCTCATTTTATCCAACAGTTCCGACCAAGAACCTTTCCTCACCATTGAATCTACCATATGAACTCCTAGGTATTTGGATGGAAGGGAGCTCTCTTGGAAGCTCAAATTTCAAAAAATATTACGTCTTGTAATCCTAGGGGTGTTGGAGAAAAAAACCTAGGACTTTTTCTCTTTAACCTCCAGCCCCGATGCTTTATCGAAGTTTGTCAAACATGCTTTGATATTCCTGGCTTCTTGGACAAAGGGGTCGCTCATCAGCATGGTGTCATCCACAAACTGTTGGTGTGTATGTCTGTCTGCCGTTGGGTGGATTAACAGCCCTTGAATTTCATGGTTACTCTACATCGCCTTAATCGATCTTCCCAAACCTTCTGCCATGATGATGAAAAGGAAGGGAGATAATGGATCCCCTTGTCTTATGCCTCTTTTAGTTTGATTAATCTCGGGGGGACACCATTAATGAGAATGGAGAAGAAAGTAATTGACATGAGACTCATGACTCTCTCAATCCAGTTGTCCTAGAAGCCAAAGGATTTGATCATTTCTCTCATAATTTTCCAATTGAGTTTATCGTATGCTTTAACAATGTCGAGTTTCACCATCTTCCCATGGATTTTATCAGTTTTTATTGAATGGATAACTTCATGAACCAAAATAATACCATCCATTATCTGACGACCTTCGAAAAACCCCAACTGTTCTGGAGAGATTAGAGTGGGTAAGATAGGTTTGAGTCTGTTAGTGATGACCTTGGTTACGATCTTATAAATGACATTGCACAAGATTATAGGTCAAAATTTATCAAGAGAGTTTGCTCCTTCACTTTTAGGAATGAGGGTGAGAAAAGTAGCATTAAGTGCTAGGAGAATCTTCCTTGATACCTGCAAGTTTTGCCCTATTTGCCAAAATTCATGCTTGATGAGATTCCATAAGTGTTGGAAGAAATTAACTGTGAAGCCATCCGGTCTTGGAGCTTTTCCCTCCACCATTTGTTTGACGACATCTTCAACTTTAGGGAGAGTGATCGACTTCATTAGCATGTCATTCTGATCCTAATAGACTAGAGAGGGGTTGTGCTGGGTTATTTGGTCAATATATCCTATCATGTCCCCCCTTGGCTCAGTCATTATATCCTGAAAATGATGGTTCAAAACCACCTCAATCTCCTCCCTCGTTTCAACCCTCTCTCCGTTGGCATGTTTTATCGAGAGAATTTTGTTCTACGATTTGTCTTGGAGGACTGATTGATGGAAAAACTTTGTGTTTCGTTCCCCATCCCTGAGCCATCTGATTCTCAATTTTTAGTGCCAAAGGATTCCCTCCTATCGCTCTCGTTCCTCAAGCTTGTTATATAAGCTTGCCTCTTCTTCCTGAAGTTCGGAAGTTATCCTGCATTCATCCCCGTGTTTTGAATCTCTTCCACCGGAGCTTCGAGGATTTTTTTATGTGCAAAGATGTTTCCAAACTCTTCTTATTCCATTTCTTAATAATTTATTTTAACCCTTTTAGCTTTTGTTGAAACTTGTACATGCTTTTCCCCTCACCCTCGTTGAGTTCCTCCCACCACTTCTCAAGCTTCTCCTTGAAGTCCAGCTGTCCTAACCAAAATTGCTCGAATCTGAAGGGATTTTCGAACTTCGAGCCCATACCACTCCACCATAATTCTACAGGTGAGTGGTCCGACCCAGCAGCTGAAAGAATTAAAGGGTGTATTTCACTTCCTAATTCCATTACTGACTCAGAAACTAAGTAGTAGATAAGGTGAGATGTTATATGCCTATCACTCTTCCTTTTATTGTTCTAGGTGAAACTTCCCTGTCATGCAGTGAAGTCTCCCCCTATGGTCCAATGTTTTCCCTTTGTTCATTCATGAATGCTTATGAGGGAATTAATGAAATCCACTTTATTTCGGGGATTATGAGACCCATATACATTGGTGAGTACTCCTGAAAATGGGAAGTCGATAACCCTAAGTTCTGCTGAAATGAAACAATGATTCCCAGTGAAACCCGAAAGGCACACTTTATTGGGATCCCATAATATCCCTAAGCCTCCAACATACGCCCTTACATCTATACCTATTCCTTCACTCCCTTTCCATATTCTCTTGTTTATTTCCTGAAGCTGACTAGTCGGGCATTTGGTTTCTTTAAGGAGCACAATGTCCAGGTTTGTCCTCTAGATCTTCTTTCTTAGAATTTTTTATTTATTTTTGAGGGTTGTTTATCCCTCTTATATTCTCGGTTATTGTCTTCATTGATAAAATTTAAGGAAGAGAGACTATAACCCTAAAGCATCCCTAATGATAGGGTACTAACCTGATTCGACCAACTTTAGGCCAAATTCCATTATGCGCAACCTGTTTGATTTCCTCCATGTTCTCTTGCTCGTTTCTTCATGCTTTCTCTTATGATCCTTGTGGGATCCTGGGATGACTGCCAACTGAATTATCTCCCTCGCCTTAATGATTGCTTCCTTCAGTAAGACCGGTTGCTCTTGGGGAACATATCCTCTCTCAACATCGACACAAGCTTTTTTTATCCCCTCTAGATTCAGGTCTCCTGTTGGCCCTACGAAAAGATAGGAAACATTCATCCAAAATTCAGCTCTAAAATACAAATATTTCGGTCGCATGACAGAGGAAGTTGCAACGAAGGAAAAGATGCGATGGAAGCAGATGTGGGAGAAAGAGCTACGATAGAAGAAGTGGTTATAGAGGAAGCTACAAAAAAAGTAGTCACGAGGGAAGAGTTTGCAACATAAGGGAAGTTGTTACAAGATCAACCGCGCCGAAAGGAACCACAATAGAAGAAGGCGTGCAGCGGATGAAAAGCACAACCTGAGAAATCATGGGTAAGACGTCAGTTAGGATAACACATGCTTTGGGGAATAAAGCATCTTTGTATTTTGGATCGATAGTGCCTACTGACAGTTGTAACTGAATGTACGATAATAGGAATGACAACCTGTCAACTGACATAATAGAGTTAGTTGATTAAAAAATGTAAGAGTCTATAAAAGGGAGAACCCAAGCTGTGTGTGGGTTAGATACATACACTCTTTGTTGGTATGTGTTATTCTTTGTTGTCTGTAGTCTATTTGTAGAGCCGTAGACTTATATAGTTGCAGAGAAGAGAGAGTCGATCCAGGCTATGTGTGGATCAATAGTAGGGTGAAGGAGAGGAAACTTTAGAGACATGAGACTAGAGAGCATGAGAGGAGAGAGAAGTTTGCATAGATTATAGAGAAGTTCTAGAACATAGTCTGCAAGTTGATTGCATGAATGAAAGGTGCCATATATTTCTCGTGCTAGATGAAGAGTGCCTTTGTGGTTTTTCTTGGATGGGTTTCCATGTTAAGTGTTGTCTATGTGTATATTTGATGAATGTGCTTATTTCAAATGAATGTATGTTGTGAATAAGTGCATGTGTATTTGTTTATAAATGAAGTTTTAGATGCATATGTCGCACTGTTGTTAGTTGGAATCGCTAATGAGGAATTATATAAACTGTTGTAATCTCTGTCAATGGATAAGTAGAGTAATATATTGAATGAATAGAATAAGAATAGGAAACACACCCTCCGACTACAGATGAGCAAGCTAGTAAGGTGCCAAGGAAGAGGAAATCCCCACACAACTACATAAACCTGGTTCTATTAATTACCCATAAGAGATATCTCAGGTGAGATTGCATCTACGTTGCAGGTGCTACCGACTGAACCTTGCTTTGTCTGGACGATATCTTGGGCTTTGTTGATGAACAACCAAGGGTCTGAACCTGGGTCGAAGGAGGAAACGCCAACAAATGGTTTCATTTCCAGGACCATGAATCAATTTGTGAGGGATATGTTTTGGCATCCGACGAAGCTGGAAATTCAAGAGTGGCTGGATTTTAAAGCATTATAGTTTGCATGAGAATAAAGTGAAGGATCATGGTTGAATCCGACAAAGCGGTTGGAGTGATACCTCTATTCGAATAGTCATGGAATTTTCTTTTGTGAATTTCCTATTTTGTTGTATGAGTGGTTGTTGAAGCTAGTAACCCAACTAAAAAAATTCCAAGGAGGAGAATTGACAAAGTGGACTCCTCAGCTGATTCAATAGATGAAAAAAACTAGTAACCCCATATATAGGGTTGTTGATTTATGGGTTGATAGTATTTTGGGCGGATATATCACAAAAAGCATCGTTGACACTAGAAGGTCATATAGTGAAGTAGAAAGAGATTTTTTCCAAGGACCCAAAGGAAGGTATTTGACATCTTTTAAAATATGGATCAAAATGCTTGTATGCAAGAAATGGAGCCTAGGAATGGAATCCGACGAGTAAAGAACTGTGTATAAATACCTAGGTTATGTCGGAAATGACTTGTGAGAAAAATGGAGAAGAGTAAGTTGAGATGTTCCCTGGTGATAGTGGAACTGCACTTGAAGGAAGATGTATAATAAGTGGAAGAAGATTTTGGTTGGGAAAAAGAAGAAGAACTGTAACAAGAAGAGGAAGTTGCAGTATGACTGGAGGAGAAGACTACGAGTTGACGTCGCACTTTGATGGAGGTTCGTGCGACAAGGAAGAGGAATAATAGCATATCACTGGAAGGGAAGAAGAAGAAGAAGAAGAATCCCCAGATCCAAAATACAAATATAGCACACCTACAACTCTGCGTACGTCTCCAGAGGTAAGGTCCAGAAACTCATCTCCTAGTGGGTTTGTCAATACAAGTAATACTAACTGTGGGAATATTGGACAAGGTGTTAACATTAATATAATCCTCCCTTGTCCATATATAGTCTATTAGATAATCTTGCCTAACTTAGGAGTCAGTTTCTAGAGTTTGGTGCCACCATGATATTGGTGCCATTTATGCCACTGGTGCCATTGGTACCTCCCGTGTGCCATTTAGTACCACCGATGCCAATCCCTACACTTTAGGAGCCACTCCGAGTGCCACCATCAACCTCCATTAGTTGGTTGTAGTTGGTAGGTAGTTATGCTAAGTTAAGCTCCAGTTACATTCAGTTAGATGTCCTTCATTTTAGTTAGCGCCAGCATTGCATGGTTGCATGGCTGCATGGGAGTAGGCATTATTTCTCACCTACCTCATCAGTTTAACTAGTTTAATTAACTGATATACTGAATTAGAAATGAGGAGTTAGACTAGTGAGCTCCGATAGTGATTTAGACATTTCTAGTTAGCCAGTCAGTCAAGATTGAATTGGTAGATTCGAATCTTATCCACATGATTTGAATTCTCCTTCTTGTAACATTGTTGTATACTGCTTGAATTAATGAAGACTAATGTTGTATTTTATTGATCAATTCTTATCAGTTTTCACTAAAATTTGTCTTGATCAGTGTACATTGTTCATTCCATTCTACTGCACAATTATACCTTTCAATTACACTCATTTCCTGTAGATAAATGGTTCAATAATTCAAACACAAGTAGGTCCTGCTAGCCAAACTTTTTATCCAACAGTTCCAAGGACCAATATAATGGCTGGGAATGATATTAAGCTGCCTATATTCAACGGAAATGGGTTAGAATACCTAGAGCAACATTGGTTTCTATGTGAAGTCGTATGGATCGTGTGACAGATCCAAGATGGAGCAATAAAGAAGGCACAGATGATCACAACCCTTAGGGGTCGTGTGTTGGACTAGTATATGAAGTTCCCTGTGGTTCCGATAAGAGTCGCACAAAAAACACTCGACCAAATTCAAGCAAGACTAATATATGAATTTAGAAATCCCAAATCTAAATCTTAGTGTATGACAAAGATTACAGAGATTAAGCAATTGTCTACAGAGTCTGTCTGGCTCTTCGACCAAAGATTTAAGACGTTGATGGCTAAAGTAAGCTTCCAGATGTTAGACATACAACACAAAGAGTGGTTCATTGTAGTGTTGTTATCGCACATCTGGATTCCCTTGATGCAACAAAATATTGTGTCGTAGATTGAAGCTTTGGATCTGGCCATGAAGCTAGAATCCTCACTTGTAGAAGAGACTGGTGTAGGAATGATGCAAATTCAGTCGTAGCTAGCCAACCTTACCCTGCAACTCCATGACATTAAAAAAGGGAAAGAGATCCAAGAGGAAAAGCAGTGTACTAGATGCAGAATAGAGGGACACCATAAGGATAGCTTCCCAAAACTCATGAGTTATGTCGCATCAGGAGCATTAAACCCGATAAATACACAAGGGATGCATTGGTGTCGAATATGCAAAACTAGAGGCCATTGATCATAAGAGTGTTTATACTTACATAAGATTGTAAGTGCACCAACTAGTTTATATTGTAAATTTTGTAAATCAGTAGGCCATGATGAGAAGGACTGCAAAGCATTCTAGCTGCTGCAGGAGAAAACAGTCGACACCTATTTAATGAAGAATAAAGAGCAGATGCAAGCTAAGCAGGTTCAAGCTCAATATCCACAGGCTTAGTATCTTTAGCTCCGGTATTCACATAATCAATACCATCAATATAGGGGTGGGGGTGGAAATTTTAGAGGTCGAGGACAAGGAGGAGGATTTGGTCATGGAAGAGGCCAAAATTATACGTTATAATTATGGGAAACTTGGACATTTTTGCAGGGACTGTTCGAGTCCTACAAAGACATGTTCATATTGCAAAGCTTTAGATCATACTGTCGAACAATATCCGCAGTTGATTGCGAAGTGGTAGGCTAGAAATGTGGGAAATCCAAACCCTCTACAGAATCCCAATCCGAATTCCAACCAGAATATCCAGAATATTTTTGTTGACCCGAGGGAACCGCATATTTCTATCATAACAAGGGGAGGTGTTGTGACTGGAGCAGACCAAGAAACACAGAATGAACAATCACAGGTGCGACCGATAGCACAAAAGGAAGTGTCATTCGACGTCCAAAAGGAAAAGGAAGTATTCTTGGACGCGCGACCAGAATTCGTCGACAAGAATTAACCG
Organism: Pseudotsuga menziesii; assembly: GCA_001517045.1. Lineage (NCBI taxonomy): Eukaryota > Viridiplantae > Streptophyta > Pinopsida > Pinales > Pinaceae > Pseudotsuga > Pseudotsuga menziesii. The sequence goes on along the minus strand of LPNX010344793.1, from coordinate 1,122,363 downwards.
TCGACATCTGCTGCTACACTATCAAGAAGACGAATATTGGGAATGCCTGAGAGGTTTGACCAGTTATTTCAATAGCAACCAACTACAAAGGTTAGTAAGATTAAAGAGTTTTTTAAATGTTTCTTATTGCTAATACAAGATAAATATGCTTTTGCAAAATTGACAGCTCTAATAGAATAACTTCAAGAAGATGTGTGACCAGACAGAAGAGTTAACCATGTGGGAAAAATATTAAAGACTGGTCATGAGTTAAGGATGACTACCCAGATAAGAGATTGCGATATGGACTATATTATCCTAGACTTGGGCTCTGATGTCAACATTTTGACAAGACAAACGTGGGAAAGCATGGGGAAACCACGATTGGAGTGGTCTCCTATTCAGCTCAGATTAGAAAATCAATTGAAAGTCCTATCCATTGGTCGACTAACTCAAGTTCTTGTCGAGGTAGAAGGCCTGAGAACGTATGCTAACTTTTAAGTAATCGACATTTTCGATGACACAAACCCGTATCTTGCAGTTTTTGGGATCGAATGGGTGATTGACAATCAGACCATAATCCATTTTATTAAAAGAACCTCAACATTTGAAGATTTAGAGCTTAGGGTGGTCGCACCAATTAATCCGCTAAAAGGTCAGAGATACGTTGAGCCAGTAAACAGTGAAGGACATGGCTATTATTTGGAACATATTTATAACATCACGTTTGTAAGGGACGATTATGTAAATCCAACAACTGACGGAAAGCTCAGTTGGTGGAGTATTAGTTCTTGTACATCAGATTTTGGCGAAGCATTAGAAAACTGGCATAATAGGATGCATGAAGTATCCATGAGAAGGTGCACAAGAATTACACAGTCTGTGCGATGGATAGGAATCGAGGTAAGTAACCTACCCACATATGAAGGTTTACCTAACCTTGCATATTTTATGACCAAATTTGAATAAAAAGTCATAGAACATCAGCGCTTGTCCACCTTAAACTTTGCACTGGAAGCTACACCCGCCAAATGGTGGGTCGCACATAAAGAATCCATCTCGGAATGGCCACAATATTGAAGATTGATGGAGATAATATTTAGAGAAGAGAAAAGTTACACTGGTCAAAAGCATATAGGATTGGCTTATCCTGTCGACCATATTGAGTATTGTCATGCGACATGGGAGGCATGTCCACGACAGGAATGGGTTCATCAGTTTATACACATATTAGACATGATACCAAGGAACTGTTATACATCCATTGAGCCACGATGAGGAACTGTCTAACGGGATGACTTAGAAACTAGATTCATACACACATTTGAATTTTTTCATAATCATCCTTCGATTGATGTTGCATTACATGTAATCAAAATGAAGATATTTGAATATATCCCTGTGGCAATGACAAACTTCAATCAGCACAATGCAACAATCCAAAACTGGATGGAGTGTTATAATGTGACAGGAGAAACTGATGATGATAGCCCACTCGATGTAAACATTCTAGAGTCTGAAGGTGCACGCGTAATGGAAGGATTTGATATTTCTAATGACCAATTTATGAATCCACTAAAAGTCAAGAAAATCAACATTGGGTCCCCGAAGAATCCAAAATTTTCCAATATTGGAGATTATTGGGATGACAAGATTATCAGGAAGATCACAGACCCATTGCATGAGTTTCAGGATATGTTCCCTACAAAATTCTCAGAGATGAAAGGGATTGTTAGAGACCTTGGAGAAATGAAGATACCTTTAAATCTCGACGCAAAACCTGTCAAGCAACAACAATACTGATTGAATCCACGGTATAAATAAAAATTCAAGGCAGAGTTGGACTGAATGTTGGATGTAGGTATCATAGAACCTACAGAAGAATCACAGTGGATCAATCCAATAGTAGTGCAAGATAAAAATACTAATGGTGAAGTGTGGATTTGCGTCGACCTAAAAAAATTGAACGATGCTTGTTTACGTGACCCATTTTTGACTCCATTTACACATGAGGTAATGGAGAGTGTTGGGGGGTCAAGAGATTGACTCATTCACTAATGGGTTCTTTAGATACCATCATATTAGAATAACAAAGGAAGACTGATAGAAGACAACCTTTATGACGGAGTGGATTTCTTTCCAATACATAGAGTAATTCCAGATCCAACATAGAAAGATGACACCATATCATCCTCAAGATAAGGGTGTTGTTTAATCATTCAACAAAATCTTTGAGAATGCATTGACAAAGATTTGCAACATCCAAAGAGATGACTGGGATCAAGAGGTTTATGCGGTACTGTGGGCATATCACACGACTTGTAAGAAGTTGACATACCGAACTCCATTCCACTTGGTGTATGGACAAAAAACTGTGATTCCAATGGAATAGATTGTACCTAGCCTAAGGATTGTTGCAACCACAGAGATGACAAATGTTGGTGCCGTTGAGGAGAGACTATCGCAACTTGTGTAGTTGGAAGAAGATTGTTTTGTTGCAGGATATCATCAAAACCTTGAGAAAAAATGACAGAAAGTATGCCATCATCGCCACATCAAGAACAAACAATTTAAGGTCAGAGGACTTGTTAATATGTATCATAGCAAATTTGTAAAGCATCCCATCAAGTTAAAAACATGCTAGCTAGGACCGTATATTGTAATTCATATCACGGATGGAGGCGCAGTGCAACTACAGAAGTTAGATGGAACACCTGTTAGAGGATTGGTAAATGGAAGCCACCTAAAGCCTTATCAGGATAGTCATGACTTAGTCGTCTGATAAAAATAAATAGAGAAAAAGAAAAGAGAAAAGAAAAATAACAAAGAAAAATATTATGAGTATATTTTTGCAGACTGAGAAACACAAAGCGTCGTAGACTGCTAGTCTGTCGCACAAAGAGGAAAACTATTGTAGACTCTTTGTCTGTCGTAAGAGGAGAAATAATGGGGAAGACAATCCATTTGTCGCACCAAAAGAAATTTTTCGAAGGTTGAATACAGGTCGCAGGAGGAGCGTTGTTGTCACAAGTTTAGCTGGAGTCACGGAAAGTATAGTTGGTCGTAATTAATTCAAAGGCCCGAGAGATTTTGGCGACGTGCTTTTTGGTCACTTCTATGCCAAGGCAATCAAACAAGTTTCTCAGACATGGGAAGCGTTGATCGACGATGAAGAATTAGAGAAAGTCATAGAGCAGTTGCATACTGCTTAGATAGAGGTGACCTATATGAAGAATGAGATGTAGAAACTCCCCTTATTAGAGAAAATGACTAAGTTTGCTGAAATGAAGAAAATACAGTAGAAAGTAGCAGTGTTGCAAAATCAACAACAACAAAAGCCTAACAGGGTCATAGAATTATAGGTAGAGGCAGAAAGAGTTGCAACCATTATTCAACCTATGCACCAGAAGGTTCGACAAGCAGTAGAGTCAACAGGATTTACAATGTCGGAACACATCAGTTCTGACATTATGGATAATTTAAAGAAGAAGGAAGCAGAAGTACACGAGGAGACAGTATAGAAAGTGAAAATATTCCAGTATTTTCAAAGTAAGGTCATCACAATAGAAGATTCAGATTAGTGTGGCTCGAGACGAGCCATAGGTGAGTGTTGGGGGCCTATTTGGCCCTAGGAAAAGATAGGCAGAATTCTAGATTTTGCTCAAGAATATGAAGATTTTGGTCGCATGACAGAAGAAGCTGCGACAGAGGAAAATATGCAATTGAAGCAGTTGTGGGAGAAAGAGCTGCACCAGAAGAAGTAGTTGTAGAGGAAGCTGCGATAGAAGCAACCACGAGGGAAGAGTTTACGACATAAGGGAAGCTACGATGAGATCAACCGCGACTGAAGGAACCATGATAGAAGAAGACATGCAACATATGAAAAGGACAACCCAATAAATCGTGGGTAATAAGTCAGTTAGGATAACACATGCTTTGAGGAATAAAGCATATTTGTATTTTGGGTTGATATTGCCTACCAACAATTGTAACTAAATGTATGATAATATAAATGACAGCTTGTCGGCTAACGTAATATAGCCGGTTGATTATGACATGTAAGAGTCTATAAAAGGGAGAACCCAATATGTGTGCAGGTTGGATACATGCACTCTTTGTTGGTCTGTGCTAGTCTCTGTTGTCTATTGTCTGCTTGTAGAGTCATAGAGTTGTAGAGAAGAGAGAGTCAATTCAGGCTGTGTGTGATCAACAGTAGGGTGAAGGAGAGGAAACTTTAGACACCTGAGACTAGAGAGCGTGGGAGGAGAGAGAAGTTTGTATAGACTGTAGAGAATATCTAGAACATAGTATGCAATCTGAGTGCATAGATGAAAGGTGCCATATATTTCTCATGCCAGATGAAGAGCGCCTTTGTGGTTTTTCCCATATGGTTTTCCACGTTAAATGTTTTATATGTGTATATTTGATCAATGTGCTTATGTCAAATGAATGTATGTTGTGAATCAGTGCATTTTTATTTGCTTATGAATGAGATTTTAGATGCATATGTCACACTGTTGTTAGTTGGAAACGCTAATGAGGAATTATAAAAACTGTTGTAATCTCTCTTGATGGATAAATAGAGAAATATATTGAATGAACATAATAAGAACAGGAAACACACCCCCCAAATTCTGCTAAGCAAGGTAGTAAAGTTCCAAGGAAGAGGAAATCCCCACACAACTGCAAAAACTTGGTTCTGGCAGTTACCCATAAGATATATCTTGGGTGAGATTGCACCTATGTAGCAGGTGTTGTCGACTGAGCCTTTCTCTATCAAGCCGATATCTTGGGCTTTGTTGATGGACAACTAAGGGTTTGAACCCAGGTCAAAGGAGGAAACGCCAACATCTTCAATGTTCATGCCCTTCGCTTCATGGCCTGTTTATGGTTTAAACTCTTCATTAGCTTTTTCTACCGTCCCGCTATCTGTTGCCTTTACATTGTCTTCCTTCGTTTCATGTTGGTTGCACTCCATATTACACCCTTCATGATCATGTTCGGGTATTTCCTCTGTTCGATCTTATAGGGCTTCAAATTTGTTGGGGAGTGAGACCTTTTGTTAATCGCCAAGTTTTCCTGCTTTCTTCCTCCTCTTTTGCGTGAAGTAACCCTCGTAAACCCTTGGTCCTTTCTTTCCCCCTTCTTGGGCATCGATTTTGGGGCATTCGTAGGGCAGTCTCTAAACATATGTCTATATTCATGACATCTACGTCATTGAAATGGGATTTTCTCATAGTTTGGGGTTTGCATATAGTCTTCATCTTCCCATGACATCTTGATAGCTTCCGGTAATTCTTTGGTTAGATCTATGTAAACACATATTCTCACATAAGGTGTGTATCGTTGTTCCTTGGTATGTTCAGATATTTTGATGAATGTCCCCAAGATGTTCCTCAGGTCTTCCAGGATTTCAGGATCCCAATATTCGTATGGGAGAGAGTAAAGTCAGATCCATACCAACGCTACTCTCATATCCTCCTTGTCCGGGTATAAGTTTTCCTTCTAGGGTCTTAGGAAGAGCCCTTCCAAGTAAAAGAAATAGGGGATTCCATCCAAGACTCTACTTCTGCCTTCCATGTTCATAAAAGAAATAGTGAAAAAACCGGTGGAGATGGAAATGCCCCTTAGGTTTCCAGGTTGAGTTAATCCACCAAAAAAGGGCCTTTTCCGAAGGTTGCATCCCCACAACTTCCATATGAGCTCATGATATTGCATATATTGGATTCGATATTTGAGTCTAGTTGATTTGATCTAGATTGAAGGTACTAGGGTTGCTTTAGGCAAGCTCTGATCTGGCCTTCGATCTGTTGGTTGTCCTCCCGATTTTGGATCTTGATTAGGATGACATTTTCTTCCCATTACATCTAGTGGGATCGGTATTCCCCTGACCCGCAATCCCCTGGATGACACAGTTGGGGAGACCTGGGAGCCTCCCCCTCTTCTTGCCTCCATGTCACTGTCAGTCCTTTTTGCCTTCTAATTTCTCCGTCAATCCTTCTGTCTCCTGCCCTATCTCCTCACCCGATAGTTCATCAAAAATTCTCTACCTATTAAGTGCCAATACAAATGAATGTTTTGAGAATATTTTACGTTAATATTAAAGAAACATTATGTACTCACAAGCACATGGAGACATATAGACCTGTATTAGAGGAGAAAAAATAATAAAAACAAATTTCTTCTATTTGTTTTTTTATTTTTTTTATGAGTAATGAAGTTAAATATAGGTATATTACAAATTACCCCTTGCAGTGGAGAGACTCTTATTGTTGTGTTAGGACTAGTAGTAGTGATGGTTCCGTCACATCAACACCCAATACATGAACACTTAAACAGCATTCATTGACAAGAAGGTATTATTTAAATGCATAAATAACCATTAAATTAAGTCCAAAAAGTCCAAATCCAAGAGAGAGTTGTAAACTATAGATCCAAACATTTTTACGAGAATGATGAAGAAGCAACACCAAGCCTTAAATATAGCGCATGATAATAGAGAAGGACACATTGTAATAGTTAGAGTTTTGTTTCAATGTGAATAATGTAAGAGATGAACAAAATAACTTTTTCCATACTTGAGTTAGAAGGTCAGGTGTGAAGTTGGTGGGAAGGCCACACTAGCACCCTTAAACTAAAGGGAGACCCACTAGTAAATAAGAGAAGGTATTAAAAAACCTTTTCAAATCCTAATTTCACCTTATTAGGTATGAAGAGTACAAGATTATTTGATATCATTATTATCAACAAAATTCTGAATGAATCCATTCAGTGGTGATTTCCCCCAAGAAACTAAAGATGGTCCTCGAGTACTTGGGTGGCATTTGCAGTCACATAAGTAGGAAAGTTAGGTTATTCAATATCGGATCCTTAATGAGGCTAGCATATAGGTTAATTTTGACATGAGAAAAGGGAAACCAAGTGGTTTGGCATAGTACCGGCATAGATCCATCCTAAAGGTAGATCTATCAAGCACCAAGAGGCTTCCAATTTATTGAGGTGTTATTTTTTTAATGACATTTTCTTTGGAGTTACATTTTTTTTTTAACAAGAACGATCAAGTGCCAATTCTGAGCTTTAAAGTTTTTTTTGGGCTACATCCAGGGAGTGATGGGTGGGGTCACCAGGAAATCGAAGATCCAAGCCATTTTAGTTGTTGTCAATGACTCCTTGCTGATGTTGGCCATTCCTTACATGGTTAAAGCCTCCACCCAAAGTGCCTTTGTCGATGCAAAAACTTTTCCTGGACTGTTTTTTTTGTCCTCAAATATTTCTTTATTTCTTGTTGTCTATAGCTTCCAACAAATGAATTTTGGAAGAGATTCCCATGATCTTGCAAAGTATGGTTTTTTAAAGAGTGATCCTTGATAGTAATCTTTCCAACATGAGAAGAAATCACTCCAGTTTGTAGGAAGCGTTAAGTAAAAGTTCGGGTCCTTGAACACCCTCTGCCAAACCTCCTGCAAAAATTTACAATCAATGAAGAGACGTTCCAAGGATTCTTCTTCATTTTTGCATAGGATGCATCTCATGGGGCCAACAACGCCTCTCTTCCTCAAGTTTTCCGGTGGGCCAAAATCTAGTAGAAGACGTTAACCTTTGGTAGCCCATCCTTACACCATACTTTGGAGCGTTTCATGTCAACGCCTGTGTTGTTTTGGTGGTCGGCTACAATTCTGTACCCTTCCTTGACCTCCTACGCTCTGGTCTCCCCCCAGGTCATGCCATTTTATTAGTTATGGTGAACAGGAGTAGACCCATGGAGCAGTGTGAGGAACACATTGTAGTGAGGTCATAAGCTATCCAACACTTCCAGATATACCCAGCCATCCCACCTTCCACGGCTTGTCCAATTTGAGATATTGTATAGCGTGTAGATACTTTCCCTCTCCATCCAATTCTTAAGATCCACTAATTCCTGTTGATAATTTGTTGGAGAATTGGTTCCTAAATTGTCCACCCAAACCTTAATATTTTTCCCGTTTCCTAGAGTCCAGAGTAGTTGGTTTTGAGGATGAACGCGGTTTTCTTGCAAAGCTCCCATATGGGCGTTCCTTTTCTGCCCTGCTCGATGGCTTCCACACACCTTCTTCTATCCCCCTGCATGTATTTTTTTTGCAGAATTTCTTTCTACCACACTCTATTGCCAGAAACGGTTCTTGAGAGTATTTGGCTCCCAAAGCCATGTTCATTTTGATGGGATCTTTGATTCCAACACCGCCACAGTTTTTTGGCTTGCAGACTGTGCTCCAATTCACAAGGTGGATTTTTTTTTTACTGCTTGATTTCCCTCCCTTCCATAGAAATCGATTGAGTTGTTTGGTTACATCTTTTAGATTTTTCTCAGGGGCTAATGAGATCGAGCATGCATATATGGGATAGGTAGCAAGAATGGAATTAATGAGAACTAGCTTACTAGTAGGATTGAGCCATCTTGTCCCCCAGGAAGAGATTTTATTTTTTATTTTGTCTACTAGTCCTTGCCACTCGGTAGCTCTTTTCTTTCCTTTGAATATTGGTATCTCGAGGTAGTTGAAGGAGTTCCAAGCTGCATTGCCTTTGAATCTGAGGATCCTTCCAATCCTTTCCATGGTGCCTGGAGGGAAATTCCATCTGTAGACTTTTGACTTCTCCGAGTTCACTTTGCCATCAGATGCTTTTATGAAGTTGGACAAGACACCATTGAATCTTTCCACAATGATTGTAGATGCACCATTGAGCAAGATGGTGTCTTCTATGAACTGTGCATGGTTAACAACTTTGACTCCTCTAACTACCTTTAAGCCTTTTAATTCTCCGGAGTCTTGCAGCTGTTGAAGTTTCCTGCTCATAGATTCAGTCACCAAAAGATATAGGAAGGGAGACATGGGGAAACCTTGCCGCAGGCCCCTGGTTGCTTGGAAGAACTTGGTGGGTCTTCCATTTACCAGTGGATCCATTCATGGGATATTGATGCAAGCTTTGACCCATCTGATAAATCTTGTGGAGAACCTAAATTTAAACATGATTTCAAAGAGATAGTGATGGTTCACTCTGTCAAATGCATTGGCCATGTCTAGTTTGATGGCCATGCCCTGCTGCTTCCTCTCCATTATGGAATGGATAGCTTCATGGACTATAATTATGTTGTCCAGTATCTGGCACCCAGCTACAAAACCACCTTGCGGTTCTAAGATAAAACGACCCATGATGTTTTTCATTCTATTTACCAAAATTTTCTAGAGGATCTTGTATGAGGTGTTGCATAAAGAAATTGGCTTGAATCTATTCAATGAGTTTGTAATTTTTTTCCTTTGGAATTAAGGATAGGAAGGATGAGTTGGTGGCCACACCGATCTTGTCTTCTTCCTGGTCCAATTTAACATTCTTTTAAGATCTTCTTTTATGATATCCCACAATGCTCTGTATAAATTTATGGTAAAGTTGTCTGGTCTAGGCTCTTTGTCAGCTTGCAGAGATCAAATTGCATTTTTATTCTCATATTCCAGGATGGGCTTTTCCAGCTCTGTTAGGATTATAATCCTCCCTTGTCCAATTTGGTCAATTATGTCTAAATTAGGAGTATTTTCAGTCTATATTTAGTCACTAGCACCATTGGGTCCACATGGCCTAATTGGGCCACATGTACCAGTTACTAGAGTGCGGGAAACACTAGTTGAGGCTAACTGCTACTAACCGCACTTGCATGCATCAATTTAGGCACCTCCTAAACCAATCCCTACAATTTAGGAGCCACTGGGAGTTCCAAAACTAACCTCCTTCAGTTGAGTTCAGTTAGTGACTAATTAAGCCTAGTTATGAGTCAGTTACATTCAATTACATCCAGTTACATTCAGTTAGCACCAGTCATTGATTAACTACATGTGGCAAGGTGGCTTTCATCACCTACCCCATGCAGTTAGACAAGTTAACTGATTCTAATTGACTAAGGCACTGATTTAGACAATTGGAGCTAACTAGTTAGGCTCCAATAGTGATTTAGACATGTCTAGTTATTCATTCAGTTAGGTTGAGTCAATCAATTCAAATTCCTCTCTTATTCATTCAAATTGACTGGTTATTAATACTAGTGTATCACATTGGATTGGTTATCCATTTTTACTTTTGATTAATGAAAGCATACACAACTGCAAATCATTATTGCACTGTTTCATATCATATTTTGAGTAAATTTGCTTGTGAGATATACTTGTGAGTTGTGTTTTTCTTCACAGATTCCTGTGAGCTCAAATTTAATATGGTATGAGAGCCTCGGCAAGACAAGGCACTTCTCCTTTTATATATCTCCTACTGGATCAAATTGTTTTAAGCAAAATTGCTCCTTCCTACTCTGCACCAAAAGTCGAAAAGTTTACCACATAAATCCTAATCAAAGGAATTGTTGATCAAGCTAGCTTGATTGACTAAGCTGGGTGTGATGAAAAATTGAAATGTGTAGGTAGTCGACCTTAATTTGTTTTTTTTGTAATTGCAGGTACAATTTCAGATGGATTCGAAATTATCAGTTCCTCTTCTTACTCCATTCACAAGATATTCAGAATGGAAGATGAATATGATTGCATATTTGAAGGGACAAGATCTCTATGAGGTGTCTATTGGACTTGGTAAAGAGTCTTATGAGAATGATAATGACTGGTTAAATGACGATGATGGAGCTTTTGGAGCAATAGGTCTGGCCCTTTCTCCTAGCTTGCGCTACCTCACTAAATCTGTTGAATACCCAAAGGATTTCTGGACAAAATTGGACAGAACCTTTGTCAAGCATAATGAGGATCACAATAGAACTTTGGAGAGCACACCCAACACCACAATAGTTCTTTATCTAAAAGTATCAGCCTCTACTCTCCCTGATGAAGTTGTTCAAGATGAAGAAGAAGCATAATCTTCTACACAATCAATTCGAATTGAAGAAAGTCTCCTTGCAGTGACTCCTTCTCCTAATGCTCTGGAATTTTATCAGATATATGATATCTCATATTCTCATATGGATGATACAGAGGAAGACATTCGAATTTATTATATTGAATAAAAACACTGTTTCACTTCTATGCAAACATTCTCCAGTGATTCTCCTTTAAATTATGTGCAAAATTTGTTGGTGATTACTTCTGAAAGTGAAGAGGAATTTGATTTCTCTCCCTCTAATGTTGTTGCTGGTGTGCAGATAAGTAATACCTTGGATATTTTGGGAAAAATATTAGATTGTATGAGTGATCCATTCGCTCTCCTTGATCTAGATCTTCCAGCAAATTCCTACAGGATTGCATGCATCAATATTTAGAATTTTGAAGAAGGAGAAAACTGTGCATCTACCGCCTCGGTGGACCATACTTTTGGATCTGATATGAACTTATTTGGATCTGATATGATCTTATTTGTATTTTATCTGATATTATTTGGTTTAAATTTTAAATTCCAAGAGCTTTCAGTCATGCTTGTAGCTGCTCTCACCAATTTCGGTGTGAGAAAACAAGTACCGCAAGTCTTCTTCAAACTTGTTGCTGGGGATTTGATGTTAGTTTCCTCTTGTGAGGTTGTTTATATTTTATTTTGTGAATCATTAGTTATTTCTGAAGCTATATCAGATTATGGAGCTCAAGCATTCTCTCTCCACAGTCCCAGGGCTTCTCTACCTTTGGTCACATGCTCATCTCCTCACAAAACTAGTAAAGAGGAAGACATTCTACATCCATCTGGAGACTTGCTCCTAACACTTGGGGCTGATTTTACCACTCATGGTTTGTTGTTCAAGGCTACAAAATATCAGTTTCTTGAGTGTTCTTCACATGGTTCAAACCATCAAGCACTTTTTCTCTCTTATCAATTGATTTCAGTTGCTCTACATGGGTCCAGTTGTCATCCAGCAGCTGTCTATATTTCTGATTTAGTTGAGCATATTCTTCTTCTTCCAAAGAGGAAGATTCCTCCAGACATAAGATGGAGAAGTCTACATGCCAGGCCCCAGGATACCTGTGCATAGAAGAACAAGATTGATCCTGATTCTACCTGCTTAGTTTGAGGGGGGGCTTTTTTCCCATGTGGTTTTTTCCTCGTTTCCTTGTTTGTATTAAGCAGTTACTTTGCTTTAGCTGTAATTGGTGACCTATGGTCTTAGTTACCAGGGCCCACAAATTGTCCAAGTTAGCATTTAGGGGGGTGTTGGGATTATAATCCTACCTTGTCCAATTTGGTCAATTATGTCTAAATTAGGAGTCTTTTCTGTATATATTTAGTCACTAGCACCATTGGGTCCACCTGGCCTAATTGGGCCACATGTACCAGTTACTAGAGTGTGGGGAACACTAATTGAGGCTAACTACCACTGAATGCACTTGCATGCATCAGTCTAGGCACCTCCTAGACATTTCCCTACAATTTAGGAGCCACTAGGAGTGTCGAAACCAACCTCCTTCAATTGAGTTCAGTTAGTGACTAGTTAAGCCTAGTTAGGAGTCAGTTACATTTAATTACATCTAGTTACATTCAGTTAGTTCCAGTCATTGATTAAATGCATGTGGGAAGGCACCTTTCCTCACCTACCACATATAGTTAGACTAGTTAATTGATTCTAACTGACTGAGGCATTGATTTAGACAACTGGAGCTAACTAGTTAGGCTCCAATAGTGATTTAGACATGTCTAGTTATTCATTCAGTTAGGTTGAGTCAATCAATTCGAATTCCTCTCTCATGCATTCGAATCGACTGGTTATTAATACCAGTGTATTACATTGGATTGGTTATCCATTTTTACTTTTGATTAATGAAAGCATACACAACTGCAAATAATTATTACACTGTTTCATATCATATTTTGAGTAAATTTGCTTGTGAGATCTACTTGTGAGTTGTGTTTTTCTTCATAGATTCCTGTGAGCTCAAATTTAATAAGCTCTTTGTTCTCTTCTTCATTAACGAGCTTTGGTATTCCAGAAAGGAGGTCTAATTGTGCTTCCAGATCAGCCTCCTCTCTATCTGTGTAGAGCTCTCGAAAATTGTTAAAAGCATGGGATTTTACCTCCTCTTGCCCTGCGATTTAGTTCCCATCTATGTCTTTTAATTCTTTAATGGTGTTGTAGCTTTGCTTGACCTTTGCTTGTTTGTGAAAATATTATGTGTTTCTGTCTCCTTGCTTTAGCCAAAGTAATTACATGGACTTTATCCTCCATTCCTCTTCCTCTTGCCGTGTAGCATTCATAATTTTGATGCTCAACTCTTTTTCCAGGATTAACAACGATGGAGTAACCTCTTTCATTTCCATGTTTGAATGGATAGAGGCCAACTTAGTTTGAATATATTTTCTGTCAACTGGGATTCTTGTGGATGTTTTTTGCCCAGCTTTTGATTGCAAAACACACAACTCTTAGATTTGATTCCCATATGTGGCTTACCGAACATTGATATTGAAGCTCCTAGTCCTTGTGGATTATATCAAGGATTTATCCATCTTGTAGCCAAATCGAGTTGAATCTAAATGGGATAGGCTCGATATTGGTGGGTCGGTTTAGAGTCAAAGAAGTGAGCTTATGGTCAGATACTCTTGAAGGTAGGGTGAAAGATGTTAGAAGGAGATATTTTTAAAGGAAAGCAAAGCTTACCAGGAATCTATCTAGTCTTGCTGCAATGTGACCTGCTCTAGCTTTTTTGTTTCTCCAGGTGTACTTCACGTTCCTCAATGGAGTGTCCAACAGGTCCAAATCTGAGATCAAGTCCTCCATCTTCTTGCCAAATGGATCTTTGACCCTTGTTCCTCCATGTTTCTCTGACTGTGACTTAGTAGTGTTTAAATCTCCCGCAATGATGAGATGTTGTCCTCGCAGATTCTCCTTTAGCTTGGAGAGGTATTCCCAAAATAACACCTTATTTCTATGTGTGTTGGTCCATATACATTACAGATGTATATTGAAGTTGAATCATCCTTTTCCTGGATTTTGGTGAGAAGCCAATGGAGGCTTTCCCTTATTGAGATTATTGAAAATTTGCTTGAAAGTAAAGTGGCTATTCCTCTAGAAGCTCCATTAGAGCTTATGGATTTCCCATGACAGTTTTTCCAGAAGCGGGAGAGTGCCATAGTCTCCACTTCTGACATTTTTGTCTCTTGGATTAGTAGTATGTCAAGCTTCTCAATTTTTACTATGTCTTTTATTGCTCCTACTTTGCTTGAACCTCCGAGCCCCCTGCAATTCCAAGACATGACTTTCATCTTTTTTTTTGCGATTGAGATCTTTCTCAAGATCGACCATCCAGTCTTATCCCTCCCGTGTTCTAAGATTTTGTAGAAGTTTTTTTTCTTCGATGTTGCGCTGCCTTCCTAATTCCATCTCTCTTTCTACTTCTTGTTCTCTATGATATCTTTGTGACTTTCTTCCTTTGGTTTTTGGTTGCACAACATGTGGTTCTTGGGAGTCTTGTGAAGGCGATTGATCTGGGGAGTAGCCCTGCTGTGCTACTTTAATGTGTTTTACCATCTCTTCCCAAGATCCCCCTGGTGTTGTGGAACCTTCAAATTCCTTTTCTTGCATTTCATTACTTAGAGATGGTGGGGGGAGGCTAATAGTTGTTGGGCTCTCTTCTTCTTCTGCTTCTACTGTTCTAATTTCTGATGGTGGGATCTCTCCCTCTTCCACGTGCAGTGCTTGGAATTGATTGTTGGTCGAAGCTTCTTTCCCTTCTTAAGGATTTTCCTTGCTTGTTGTTGGTTCCGATCCACTTGGTAATGGGAAAAATGGAGGAATCCTCCTTCTCCTTTTAACTTGCTGCCATCCTTCCTCTTGCCTTTTCCTGGAATTTCTTGAGTTACTTTTTGGCAGTTTTTTATGAAGTGCCCATATTCATGGCATTTCTTACACTTCAAGGGCAGTTGCTCATAGTCTACTTTTTGCATGTGTTCCCATCCATCCATATACAGGTTTACCACTAATGGAATCCCTTTCTCCAAATCTACTTCCACGCAGATCCTTGCACATGAGAACAAAGGGCCCTTTGGTTTTGCTTTGTCGATGTAGTTATCGAGGGAGTTCTTGATTGCTTGCAGAGTTTCGTCATTCCAGCAATGTAGAGGAAGGTGAGGTAGACAGACCCATACCGAGACCTCTGATAGAACATCCTTTCATGGATCGAATGATAGGCTCCAATGATTTAGGTATAGGTCACGAGGACCCATGAAGTAAGGCCCACTCCTGAAGATGAGATCTCTGTCCTATTTGTTTTCGAATAAAAAGGTGAAGAATCCTTTTCCACAAAAGCATTGTTGTAGGCCCCCAGGTATCAAGGGAATCTAGTTCTTGTTTATCGACGTATCCATGGTTTTTGGTGAATGCCAAATTCTCATGAACTGCCCAATCAAGCCTTTCTCACTCAGTGCAAGGGATTTCAATCTTGAAGCTGCAGAAATGATTTGGATTCTTGGGGATGTTGTTCTCTTGACAAAGTTGGCATCACTGGAATTTGGTCCCAGGGGGGAGGATATGGTGTGGAAGCCACCAGAGCTCTAAATGCTTCATCTCAGAGTCGACAACGTTCCTTTGGACTCTGATTTGGAGGGGGATCCATTCGTGAAGCCACCCTCTAGGTTAGTCAATACTAGAGTTTGTCAATTTCGATTATAGATTTCTCTATTCCTTTGTAGTATTCAAGGGAGGGTCGATCCTTTGCATGCGCACCATCCTGTCAGCAGATCTATGCACTGAATCTCTTCCTCCTCGAACAATCCGTCATTCCTGCAATTTAGAGCTTTGCTGGTTCAGATAGCTTCAGAGCATGGTTCTTTAGAGTTCAGATTGCTGATGCAACTTGGTTAAGATCGCTTAGTGCAACTTGGTTCAGATCGCTTTGTGCAACTTGGTGCAGATCGCTTCCTTATTACCTTGGCCCTTTGGAGTTACATTTTTACTTTACGAGAATATGGATTTTTTAATAATTTTTTATTTGGTTTTCTTTTATTATTTATGAGCTGACATATAATAATAATAATAATAATAATTACTTTTTTATTTTATTTTTGGTACATAATGTTAGTTCGTTACTTGTAGTGTTACAAATCTCCCCCATACTCAGTTGTAAGCGCCTTGCCACTCTCGGTGCAATGACTACCAAGGAGCTTCCAATAAAAGCAGAAAAAAGAAGGAGAAAGAGGAAAATAAGAAGACTGTCACCACTACACATGTGCAAGGACCCTAACTACCATTGAAACCATAACAACGTTGATGGTTACAATATAGAAAATTGTTGGAATCTACGTCCAAATATTAATTCCAATAATCGTTGTAAACCCAAGTAGAATGAGATAAATAAATAAAATATGAATTAAGCACATAAATATTTACCAATGATTTATCCTGCAAACCCTTTTATGGGAAAACATGCCTTCAAAAGACATATTTCATTAGCCTTGGCCAATCCGGCCAACACTAGCCAATAGAGGCATCATACAACACAATTCTTCAAGCCTTTAAATTGGCTTCATCACATCTAATACAATGGTCCTGTATATCACCAATGGTAAACCCATCATTGACCAAATATAGCTTATCTTATTTACTCTATAAGTGAGTTAAGATTTACCCAACATTCCCTCCTTTAAACTTGGCTTGGGTAATCACTTACCCCCTCATAAGTTTTAATCAAGTATCCAGGAATTACATAGGCATTTACTTTGGAGACCCTCAACCGAGAAAACTAGCCTAACTAAGATTTTTTCCTCTTTTATCTCATTATATCATCTTCCCCATTTACAATACAATGTTGTAGCATCCAAAATACTAATCCATCGACCTAGATTAGATTACAACCATGATTCCTTAGGAGGGTTTTTTCCGGATCCACCACATATGTTTTTCAATCAATGTTTTAGACCCAACAAATGTGGTCCATCATCAGGATTATGGAAGAACGATCTAGAATAATCCTCTTACCAGAACATTGATCCTGGGATACTTGCTACTGAGATACTTACTACTGACATAATTCCTTAACATTGATTAATTTATGGTGGGCCGAAGAAAGCACAAAACAAGCCAAAAACATACCCAAAATTTTATTTTGATGCCCTCAACACTTGAACCCCCTTTACTTTGGGAACTTACAAATAGGACAACACATGTCAACATTCTCTCATTTGTTGTATTTTTTACAAATGGGACAAGGGAAAGCATTCATGTAATGAGCTATTGGGGCCAACAATGCCCATTGATTGTCTACACCAAGAGAAATTTTTAGTATTAACAAACTTTGTCATTGAATATACAACATTCTTCAAGGTATCAACCTTCTCCAGCAATAGTTTGTTCTATTCAACCATGTCTCTAACAAAATGATAATGTACATCAATATGCTTTATATTGGAATTATATGCAAGGTTATTTTCCATGAAAATTGCACATGAGTTATAACAACATATTCTCATTGCTATTTGAACAAAGGCAATACATGAACACAATCTTTGCAACCATATATATTCCTTACTTCCATGAGTTATTTCATCTATTTAACTTCTATAGTTAATAATGCAATTACAACTTGTCTCTTACTTATACAACCGATTGCTCGACTAAACAAGTTAAACTCTAACTACTTGTAGACCTTTTGTAGTCAAGATCTCCAACCTAGCAAGCATCAATAAGGCCCTATATATCTATCTACCTGTGAGGTCAAGGTATTCCTTTGTATCATATTGCATTATATGAAATGGCATATAAATATATGAAGACCCTCTTTATAGTTGTTTAATGTTCCTTCCCTAGTTATAGCATATACCTGCTCAAAACTCCCACTGCATGGGCAATGTTTGGTCTAGTACATATAGTGCATACATCAAACTTCCAAAAACACTAGCATAGGGAACATGTGACATCATTTCTACGTCTTATCGATTCTTGAGACATTCTTATGTAGATAAATTTACACTTAAAGGAATATAGACCTTTACTAGTTTACATCCTTGAATATTAAACCTCTGCAATACTATCTCTACATATTTTCTTTGACTCATGTAGAGTTTTCTATTGGCTTAATCTCTTTTAATTTCCATGCTTGAAATAAAATTTGCAGCACTAAGATCTTTCATATCAAACTTGGAATATAATTGAGCTTTAACATTCTTGATGATTTCCTTGTTGTTCGAATCAACAACATATCATCAACATACAAGAACACATAAATTAAATGGTTGCCAATTTGCTTGGAATACATATGGTGATCAACTTTTCTTTTTGAGAAACCATATCCCAATATATAAGTATCAAACTTTTGATACCACATTCTTAGTGATTGTTTTAATCCATAAAGGGTGTCTCCGTATTGCGAGCCAACTACTTCTTTCTCTCTGCTGCCAAACCTTCTAGTTGTTTCATGTATATTTCTTCTCAAGATCACCAAGTAGAAATGTTGTCTTTGTATCGATCTGCTCTACGTCAAGATCAAAAGTATAATATCTACCTTCTTGTTGAGAAAACCCTTTTTCTACTAACTATGCTTTATGTTTTCAATATATCCTTCTAAAGTAAACTTTGATTTATATATCCATTCACATCCAAAGAAATTCTTTCCAAGACGAAGGGGAAAAAGGGTCTTAAGAATTATTCTTCATTAATTAGTAATGGATTTCTCCCATTCAAGTTTATCTTTATCTTGAGCATAAGTGGAGGGATAAGTTGTGGCATATACATTAGTCATAAGAGAAAAGTTAGATCTAGTCTGTTAAGTATTGAAAGCAATACCAATCTCAGAACCTATGGATTCAAGAGTTTCCCGGGCCCAGACAAGAAGAGGAGTATGGTAGGTACCACTCTAATATCTTTGGAACATTTTAATGGATCACTTAAGGAAGAAGGTGAATTCAGATCGATATTAGGCATAGTACTAGAGGAAGGGGTAACAGATATAGGAGCAACAAAATATGAAGAAAAATTCAGGGTGACGTGAGGTTCAATAAACTTAGGTGGAGGAGAGATTTCACTAACTTGAACATATCACCATAAGATAACACCTTGGGTAGATGGATGAAATAACCTATAAGATTTGGAATCCTCACAAAAGCCAATAAAAATATTTTTGTTATACTTGGGATCTAACTTTTTCAAATTTTCATCTGGGATATGTGCCTTACATTAACTGCCAAGTATCTTAAAGTTACTAATATCGAGTTTCCTATCATTCCAATATTCTTCACCAGCAACTTGCAAAACTATTTTGGTTGGGACTATATTCGTAATATTGTTAGCGTACCAAATAACTTCATCCCAAAAAATATATGTAATCCTTTGGAATAAAACATACATCTAGCCAGTTCAACAAAAGCCTTATTTTTCCATTCAGCTACCCCATTTTGTTGAGGTGTATAAGGAATAGCCTTTTGATGTTGAATTCAATGCTTATATAAATATGCATTAAATTCATTTTTAGTGAATTCCTCCCCATTATCAGTTCTCAAATTTGTAACTCCTTTACTAGATTAATTTTCAACCACGGATTTAAAATATTGAAATATACCAAAGCTTTCACTTTTATGTTTCAAAAAATAAACCCAATATTTTTACTATAATCATGAATAAAAGTTAGGAAATAGACTGCATGAGACAAAGAAGGATTTTCTAGAAGACAACAAATACCACTATGAATTAGTTGCAATGGTTCGTTAGGACATCAAGCTTTACCTTTATCAAACATTTCCTTATGACATTTACCAAGAACACAACCTTCACAAACACCTTTATCAAAATAAATTGAAGGTAATCCAAGTACCATTTTAAACATCATTTTTTTCCCATAATTCAAGTGACCTAATATTTCATGCCATAATATACTTTGTTCATCAACATGAACAACCTAGGAATAAAAAGGTTAATTTTTACATGAATTAAAACCAATAAATTTATATAAACCAATATCGTGATCAATGTGACCTAAATAAATGATTTTGAAGTCATGTTTGATATCTTTTAAAATGTATTTATCTGGAAATGATTCAAACTTAAACTTTTTTTGTAAGCACGATAAATATACAAAAAAATAATGGGCATGCCTTGAACATGGAAAACATATTCCAAAGTGTCATTAGGAACTTTTACATTACCAATTCCTACTACTAAAAGATTTTACCATCATTGATTCAAACTTTTTGCAATGTGTGTCTATTAGTGTCATAAGATGTAACTAAATAAGTTGTATTACTCATATGATTAGAAGCACCATAATCCATTATCAATTCCACAAAAGAAGAAGAAATACTTGGTTGAACAAAATAGTAGCACAAGGATATTGATTGTTCTTCGAAGGATTTCTTCTTGGCTTTAGCAAGTTGACGGCTTCGTTTATTTAAGAAAATATTTTTGGGGTGGTTGGTTTTTCCATAGTACTTACAAGGACTATACACTTTATTTTATTCAATACCATGTTAGAATCATCATCATCATTAGAAGAGTGAGTGGTTGATCCTTTAGTATGTGATTTAGGGTTTTTATTAAAAAATCTATTAGGATTCTTTTTACTATATGCCATTGGAGCTTTACTATTAGATCATTAACTAGAAGCAATTAATCTATTGTGCTCACATATCAAACCTTTACAAAACTATTCAAAAGTGGGTTTCACAGTACCTTTGACATTTTAATGGCTCTATTCGTAGTTTGGAAGAACATATCAAATGTATAAGGTAACATTTTCTCTACAAGAATGATAAAGGCAATACCATTTTTCTTGTAATATCTACTACAATTATTTAACTTTTCATTATAGGTTTTTATTTTAGCAAGAAATGACTATTTTTCTTATCAACATCTTTAGAGTCAAACTCATGGATTTTGTTTTCAAGATAGTAAGCAGAAACATCATCACTTTTATCAAATAAAGAAGCTAAAGTCTTCCATACCTAAATTGGGCTCTCCTTGCCGTCAATATGTACCTATAAACTATATGAACCTTTTTATCCATTGAGTCCTCTTGCTTGATCACGCTGGTCTTCCCATATATGTATGTATTTAACATCGTAGGTTTCAATTGTTCATGTTTAACTAAGTGCCATAGATTCTTATTCTTGTGAATGTCAGTCATATATCTTTTCCAAGAGATAGTTAGTACCTACTAATTCAAGACAAAAGATATTTCACAACTCATAATGATGAATCAAAAAACTAAGCCCTAATACAACAAGAAAAAAGCTAAGACATAGAAGAAAAATGAATAAAAACTGGAATTTTCTCACCAATAATGAACCTAGTGATAACTTATCGACAGATTTGTGAACCCACAACAAAAATAGGAAAACAATCAAGTTTTGGCAATTTTTTTGTTGAAAAATGGGGCCAATGCACTTTCTTTGTGTATAGGGTGAATAAGAAACAAGGCCCACATGCTTTCTCAATGTATAGAGTGCGTGTGTACAGACTTCTAGTGAATAAAAAATGTGTGGTTGACCGAAACTTCTTGAAACTAGAATTGCCAAAAGAAGTCGTCGTCGTGCATGGAAACCTGCGACAAAGCACAACTAGAGACAAACAAACAACTAGATTTGCTTCAAGAAAGATAGTTAACTGATATAAACTTAATATTTAATGAATTTCAACTATGACCTATATAAAAAAATCAAAAGAAACTTGAAAATGGCCATATCTAAAGAAAAATAACAAGGGTTAGGTAGATATGATGGAAAATCTAGATATGGAGTCCCCCCTCCAAAAAATTGAAGAACTTGGTGATTGTAAAAAAAAACACAAAATTACTCAACAAGGTAGAGCATAGTAACCAACTCTGACACCATGTTATAATATTGAGAAATATGCAGTAAACATACAACAATATATTAATGACAAGTAAATCAATAACAATAATCTACTGAATTATCCTTCTATCCATACAAGCACCATATAATCAAAGTGGTAAGAGACAAGAGGAAAATAAATGATACAAAAGAAGGTATTGTCTTCTTATTCTTCACAAATATTAAATATTACACTTGAGCTCCACTCCACATATGTTTTTCACATATTTACAACAACACTAAACAAAACACTCAACATTATTCCCAAAGGGCTTCCTTCAACTCTACTACATGGCTAAATGCATGGAAGAATCACATCCCATAATTCTTGTGGGATAAATGATTTTCCACCTCCTTATATAATGAATGCTAATAGGAGAATATTACTCTGTGATGCACGTGGATAGCTCTTTTTACATAAGAAAGAGAAAATTATGTCTTCCTTTGTTATATAAGACATCATAATATCTTATGCCATTACATTAGACATCATTACACATGTGATGTTAATATTACATATTCCAATAATTAAAGAGCTTTTGTCGACTTAGTAGTTAGTTTGGGATGATGATAAAATATTATTAACTCTAAATGATATACATGAATGATTTCACCCAATGTAGTGAAACCGATAAATATGTCTTGTTGAAACAAGCAAACGCATCTTAATACTAATAATAATCACAATAAGCATGTACAAGGTTCCCAATGTATCTAAAGGAATGGGAAAGAG
The DNA here is from genome assembly GCA_001517045.1 of Pseudotsuga menziesii. Taxonomy (NCBI): domain Eukaryota; kingdom Viridiplantae; phylum Streptophyta; class Pinopsida; order Pinales; family Pinaceae; genus Pseudotsuga; species Pseudotsuga menziesii. Next base: position 1,099,898 of record LPNX010344793.1, on the reverse strand, counting down.
AGGAGTTGTTTTTAGCGAAATCCCACATGTCCTCATTTTGTGAATGTTGTATAGGAAAGGGAATTCTTAATTGTATAAACACAATTAGCATGAATACCTCCTAACTAAAATAATTGATAAAAGCACATGAATGAATTATAAAATTCTATTGTTCAACCAGTTAAGCTACCTAATGTAGAATGAATAATAACCTATAAGAATACAAAAATGAACCATACCAATAATTACCATTTATCATAAAAATATTGTATTTTATTATTATATTAAGTTGGTGTATGTTAATTTTAATGTGAGAAACAAAATCTCAATTCTTACATTTGAATAAAATAGATTTACCTAAACAAAACAAAAACTATTAAGATGGAAATAAATGCTTAACTCAAATGGCTAGTTATCTCACAACATTCTTGTGGAGACAATACCTTAATGATTATGCTTTTATACTTATTAATGGTGAGGTATTAAGTGAGGAAACAATATACTCAATTTTAAATAGGATAGTGAATTCGAAGAAGGTAAAAACCTTGAAATGTCAATTAACGGTGAGGAATCGGTGGCCTAAATTTCAAATAGGATAGCGAATTCCAAAAAGTAAAATCCTTTTAATTGTTAATTGTCAAGGATGAATTGTATGTATATAATATATATATATATATAATCGATGGCCTCAATTTTAACATTTAGGGCCAAAAGGGAAAATCCACATGTCAATAGGAGAACCCATCAATCAGTCAACTACCAAATTAACTTCTTTGGAGTTAGTTGGGGGCAGTTATTTCCTGGGAAAAGGTTTTGCATGGGAAGTGGTGTGTGGCAGGACTGTCAGTCCTTGCCCACACGCACACTCCACCAGGGAGCTTTTTCATCCTCACGTGGGCAGGAGGAGAAGGAACGACCCCATTCTTCCATTTTGCCATTCTCACACAGAGAACTGGGAGAGCTGCCTTACCCTCATGATTTTTACTGTGTAGTTCTCATTCACGATTTTGGGTCTTGGATGTTTTCCTCATCACCAGACGTTCATGTTTGGCTCTTTAAAAAACCGATGGAAGTTTCCTATGTGTAAATCTCGTTTTTGGATTTTGCTGTGTGTAGTCACTTTGCCGGTTTTGTGGGTCTGTGTATACGAATCCATCTCCATGCTGAAATTCTATTACGTTTGATTCCTTTCCTGATTGGGTTGTGTCTTTCCCGTTGTTTTCAGTGGAGGAATCATGATTGATGTTTTCCCCACGAGTCTGGGTTGTTGCTGAGTTGTTTTGGCCATGTTAGGGCCAAGAACAACTCTGGGATTGTCTTGCTCAGTCTGAGCTGGGTATCACCATTTTGGCTGCAGTGATGTTTCCCCTTTTTCTTCCCGAGGGATGAGAATTGCCCTATTTGCTGTGTGTATGCAGTGGTTGGTCTTTGGACAGTTTTGGAGTGGTAATGAAGGTTTGGTCTGCTTGATAAACTTGGTGTGTTCAGGAGCCTCATAGACAAAGTTAGAGGGTTGGTTTTCTTCTCCACACCCCCTGAATAGCACTGGAAGAGAAGTCAGGGCCTGAGGGACTAAGCAGCAGAGAAGGGACTGATTTCTTGTGTTGGGTGTGTGTGGGTGTCCTAGAAGTCAGGCTAGTTCTGGTGCAGGTGTCCTTAACTCTTTAGCGAGCCCACCGGCTTAGCAGTCAGCTTTTCCCAGCTCCCTAATAGCCTGATAAACCCAACTGTGTTGGATTGATTGAATTTTGTGGTATCCTTGGCTATGTGTGAGCCTGCGTAGTTTCCTTATTCCTTGTCGGAATCATAGCTGTCAATGTTGCTGAGAGATTAAGGAGCACACTGGCCTATGGTTGGGTGGAACGTTGCAGCGACATAGCTAGTTGCGGGACGAGTTTGTTCATAAGATAAATATTCTTGACTATTTCATCTCTGCAAATTGTATTTGTTGTTTAATAAAAATGATGAACATGCTAAATACTTGAATGTATGGTTTTGCTTCCACTGTATCGTAATAATGTATGCATGTTTTAGTTCGAAGCATTCAGTTTTTATGTGTATGTTCATGGGGCTAGTTGCTCGGGTAGATAGTGTTATGGTAGCATCCTCTTCACCAGTCGGAGGGTCAGGGACGTTACAGTGTGGTATCAGAGCACACGTTGCAGCATGGGCCTTAATGGGCCATGAAGAAACAGTGAAAGAAGCAAGGTTACCGTCTGCCTAGTAGAGAAAAAAATGAGAAAGACAGGAAAATTTCAATTTTTTTTTTCTAAGTATGGGAAATATCGGATGCCTTAGGTTGAAGTCCATCCGATACGTCGTATGACTTAGACTGAAGTCCATCCGATATGTCAGATGAATTAGGTGGAAGTCCATCCGATACGTCGGAGGACTTAAGCTGAGTCCATTTGGTAAAGAAACCAAGAGGAGAGAAATTTTGAAAATTTCCTAACTTTGAAATTTTTCCGAAGTTCTCAGCTGGGAGGAGCCAAAGCTCTTAGCTGGGAGGAGCTGAATCTCTCAGCTAGGAGGAGCCGAAGGTCTCGGCCGGAAGGGAGCTGACACGGTGGTGGAGAAAGGAAGATAAGAAGAAAAATTCACAAATTTTTCTAAGTATAGGAAATCTAAAAAAAAAATAGAAGATCGATTAGCCGATGCGTCGGAAGACAGAGGAAGATCGAGCCGATGTGCATTGAAAGATAGAGGAAGATCGAGCCAATGTGTATCAGAGGATAGAGGAAGATCGAGTCGATGTGCATCGAAAGATAAAGGAAGATTGAACCGATGTGTATCAGAAGATAGAGGAAGATCGAGCTGAATGTGCATCGGAAGACAAAGGAAGATCGACCCGATGTGCATCGAAAGACAAATGAAGATCGGTCCACCGAGGTGTCGGAAGAGTTGTTTACTAGTGACCTGATACATTGGATGGCTAGTTGGGAAGGGATCCGATCAGATGAAAAAAATCCGAGTTTTTTTTAATTTTATTTTTCAATGTATTTACGGGTGTTGAAAAGGAGAAAAATGGCAGCGATCTTATGCGCCAAATTGCGTGAAAATCAAAGATTTACAAAAAAAACAAACAAGGGCACTGCCCTTGACCCCTGTCGTCCCCCTAAGACCTTCATTCTTGGTGAAAAGAAAATTCAGTGTTTTGACAAAGTTGTCAATATAGTATTTTCCAAATGCAGGTAAGTAATTATGAACTCATGATATTGTTATGCATCTAACAGTTGTGTTTATTAACACATTGTGCAGAATTGTAGTCACCTTTAGAGGTAGCATTCCGCATAGAGCAGTTTCAAAAATTCATTCTTGGTTGAGCCAAGATGAGAATCGATGACATGAATGATGCACAAGACCCCTATGAGTTCGAGGAAGATGCTATGGGAGAAAATGTCAGAGTTGGAAATGACGAGATGAAGTCTAATGGGAGAAGATTTCAAGATACTCCCCTAGATTTTGCAGCCACCATGAGGAGCATAAGGGTGGATTTGCAAAGTTACAGAGAAGACAATGAAAGGATGCTTAAGGTTCAAGAAGATCAAAATCAGATAAATGCAGCTATATTGCAGAGTTTGAAAGACATCCAGGGATAGATAAACTCTAGGCATCAGACAGCTAATCCAGAAAGAAGCAAAAGTAGAACCAGGGGAGATTCCCATAAAAGGTCCCATGTCTCCAGGAGGGCTTCCAAGGATAGGAGGAATACTCCATAATGGCCTACCAGTGGGTCATCTGATTCTGAAAAACCCAGTGGGGATTCAAGCTCTCCATCTCGTAGGAATAAGAGAAGGTGACGTTACAAGAACAATTCACGAGATGAATTAAAAAAGATAAGGCCTCCTACTTTTAATGGTGAGGTCAGGACTGGTCAAGAAGCTGAGGCTTGGATTCTTGGGATGAGGAAGTATTTCCAAGTTCAAGACTACTCTAGAAATATGAAAGCAAGGGTAGCTATATTCAATTTGACTGGAAGAGCATCCATATGGTGGGAACACCATAGACAAGTAAAGAAGGTTAATGAAAGGAGACTTAAGTGGAAACAGTTCCAGAAGTATTTCAAGCGGAAATACCTCTCTGACAGGTACTATGATGACAAGATCAAAGAATTCCATGAGCTGAGATTGGGATAGCAGGCCATGGAAGAATATGCAAATAATTTCTTGGAACTATTAAGGTATGTCAGGTACATCAAAGATGAGAAAGTGAAGATCCAACATTTCCTGAGTGGATTGCCTCAGTCTTACAAAGACAGAATTGAGTTTTATGAACCTAGAACTCTTGAAGAAGCAATAAGGAAGGATAAGTATTGTTATGAGCAAAGCAAAGGTAAAGCTGATTATCATAAGACATGGAAGGACAAAAAGAATGAGAAGTATGACCAAAGGAAGAAAGGTTTCAAACCTTCTAACTTCAGGAATCAGCAGAAGAAACCATCACAAGCTGAGAAGCAGCCATCCAGAGTGATGGGAGAAAAGCCTAGAGATTCACAGCAGAACAGGGAACCTCTCCAATGTTGGAAATGTGGAGGACCCCACATGCACAGGAATTGTCCACTCAAGAATGAGAGTGCAAGGATAGCTTACAACATTCAAGAAGCAGAAACAGTGGGTCAAGTAGCAAGGGCTGTCCCCAGGATTTATGCAACACTGGAGGACCTCCAGGAAGATCGCCAGCCAATTGTGGTTGAAGTTGCATGTAAGATTATTGAGCAATCTGTTTCTATTTTGATTGACCCTGGTTCTACTCACAGTTACATTACTCCTAGAGTAGTGGAGATTTGTGCTTTTGAGAAAGTAAATCATAGAAAATCTTGGTTAGTTCAGCTAGCTACTGGAACTAAGAGAAAGGTTAGTGAAGTGGTAGAGAAATGTCCATTGGTCATGAATGGATTGGTCACGTGCATAGATCTGAATGTTCTACCACTTGGCTCCTATGATGTCCTCATTGGAATTGATTGGTTAGAAGCTCACAAGGTAAAGCTTGACTCTTACAACAAGACTTTCGAATGCATGAATGAAGAAGGGAACCCGGTAGTGGTAAAAGGCATTCCAAAGGTGATTTATGTGAGGCAGATTTCAACAATGCAGTTGAAGAAGTTCTGTAGGAAATATTGCCAGTTGTATGCAACTCATATTTTGGAGACAACAGAGAATGAAACTCCTAGGTTGGAGGACTTTCATGTGTTGCAGGAATTTAGGGATGTGTTTCCTGATGAGATTCGGCTTCCTCCAAAGAGGGACATTGATTTCACAATTGAACTCGTGTCAGGAGCAGCACCAGTGTCCAAGACACCCTTCAGAATGAGTACACCAGAAATGCTAGAGCTGAAGATGCAACTGCAAGAGTTGTTGGAGAAGAATTATATCAGGCCGAGTGTGTCTCCTTGGGGAGCACCATTTTTGTTTGTAAAGAAGAAAGACGGTACACTCAGGTTGTGTATTGATTACAGACAATTGAACAAGGTTACTGTGAAGAATAAATACCCGTTTCCTAGGGTTGATGACCTCTTTGACTAAATGAGAGGAGCAAAGGTATTTTCCAAGATTGACTTGAGGTCTAGTTGCCATTAGGTGAGAATAAAGGATGAAGGCATTCATAAGACAACCTTCAGAACAAGGTATGGACATTATGAGTTTGTAGTGGTATCGTTTGGTCTCACAAATGCACCAGCTACATTTATGTGCCTTATGAATAGTGTCTTCAGCAGGTATTTGGACAAGTTTGTTCTTGTTTTCCTTGATGACATTCTTATTTATTCTAAGAATGAGGAAGAGTAGGAAGAACATTTGAGATTGACATTGTAATTACTCAGGGAGCATCAGTTCTATGCAAAGTTGAGCAAGTGTGACTTCTATAGAGATAGAATTCAGTATTTGGGTCACATTATCTCAGAAGAGGGAATATCGGTGGACCCTAAAAATATTGAAGCCATTATGAATTGGCCTACTCCAAGAAATGTGACAGATGTAAGATCTTTTATGGGACTTGCAGGATACTACCAAAGATTCATTAAAGGATTCTCCAAAGTTGCACATGCCATCACTTCTTTGGAAAAGAAGGGGATAAAGTTTGAATGGACATCGAGGTGTGAAGAAAGCTTCTAGCAGTTGAAGAATCTTCTCACCAGTGCACCAGTATTGAAAGTTGCAGACCCAGAGAAAGATTTTTTGGTGTGTACCAATGCATGCAGACAAGGGCTTGGAGGAGTCCTTATGCAAGACAACCACATGATATGTTACGAGTCAAGAAAGCTGAAGGAGCATGAGAAGAACTATGCCACTCATGATCTAGAACTTGCAGCCATAGTACATGCTCTCAAGATGTGGAGGCATTAATTGATGGGCATAAGATTTGAGCTAAGGACAGACCATTGTGGTCTGAAGTATTTGTTTGATCAGCCTACTCTAAATGCTAGGCAAGCAAGATGGCTGGAGTTTTTATGTGAGTTTGATTTTGAAATAAAGCACATAAAAGGAAAAGAGAATAAAGTAGCTGATGCGCTCAACAGGAAGGTGCAGGAAATGCATGTGGCATCTCTTAGTATTTGCCAATCAGATTTGACGCAACATATTGTTAATCATATTGCTGGAGATGAATTGTATGTGCAGATAAAAGACAAATTGTAGAAGCAAAGTCTTGAGAAGAGGTATGAGGGATATAAACTGGAAGAAGATGGACTTCTTACTTATAAGAATAGGATCTACATTCTAAATGTAGCAGATTTGAGGAGAGTTGTTATGGATGAAATCCATCAAGCTCCATATTCTGGTCACCCAGGATATCAGAAGACAATTGCTACAGCCAGAAAGTAGTACTTTTGGCCAGGAATGAAAAAGGACATGGCTGGATATATTTCAGAGTGCATGAAATGTCAGCAGGTAAAGGTTGAGCATCAACATCCCGCAGGTTTGTTGCAGCCTTTGCCAGTTCCAGAATGGAAATGGGAAGTTATTTCCATGGATTTCATTACAGGATTTCCAATGACTTGGAGACAACATGATTCCATCATGGTTGTGGTGGACAAGTTGACAAAGGCAACACATTTTATACCGGTTAAGTCTACGCATAAGACTGATGACATTGCAAAGATATTCATGAAGGATATTTTCAAATTGCATGGATTGCCTAAGGCAATAGTCTCTGACAGAGATGTCAAGTTCACTTCCAATTTTTGGAAGGGGTTGTTTGCAGATTTGGGTGCAAAGTTGAACTTCAGCACTTCCTACCATCCTCGGATTGATGGGCAAACAAAGAGAGTTAATCAAGTGCTTGAAGACATGCTTCACATGTCTGTGATGGACAAACCCACCAAGTGGGAAGATTACTTACACTTGGTATAGTTTGCTTATAACAATGGACAACAAGCATCCTTGGGGATGAGTCCGTATGAAGCTTTGTATGGCAGAAGGTGTAGGACACCAGTGACTTGGGATAATCCAGTGAACAGGGTTGTGCTTGGTCCAAAATTGCTCAAGGAGATGGAGCAGGAGGTTATAAAGATCAGACAGAATCTGAAAGCAGCCCAGGACAGACAGAAAAGCTATGCAGATAAGCATAAAGTGAACAGAGAGTTCAGTGTAGGGGATCATGTTTACCTCAGAGTGAGGGAAAATAAGAGTTCCTTGAAGCTTGGAAGTTGTGCCAAGTTGTCACCTATATATTATGGGCCATTTGAAGTGATTGATAGAATAGGGCAAGTTGCATATAGACTTGCATTGCATGCTAGCACTAGAGCTCATAATGTTTTTCATGTTTCTTTGCTTCAGAAATATGTACATGATCCTAACCATGTGATAAATTGGGATGTGATTCCGGTGGAACCCGAGGGAGAGTTCCAAATCAAGCCAATGCGCATCCTCGACAAGAAGGTTACAATCCTCCAGAACCGAGCCATAGGGCAGGTAAAGGTGCAATGGGAGCACTACGGTTCTGAAGAGGCTACATGGGAGCTGGAGGATGCCATGCGATTGGCACATCCATTTTTGTTTGATTCTGCGGAACACTGAGGCGGTACCAGTGTAGCATTTTGTTCAATTTTGTAAAGCACCGAGGACAGTGGTATTGAAGGGGGAGGGGAATGTAACACCCCAGTTTTGACCCTGTTTGCATTAAAATGTATATGATGTATATATTGTAATTAATCATGGTGTGGAACTAAAGGAAAAATCCCCACCATTGATTTATCGTTTAATGTTCCGGTGATTAAAATCATTGCCGAAGGTATATTTCGTGCTAGCCGACACATTATAATTTTTACATCATGTAAATATGCAATTTAATTAAAAACCCCAACCAGCTATGTCAATGCAACCATAATGGAAAGGGAATGATTTTCCTAAGGATAAGGAGGGGGGATTATTTAACCTTTAGGGCCAATAGGGAAACGCCACATGTTAATAGGAGAGCCCATCAATCAATCAACAACCAAATTAACTTCTCTGGAGTTAGTTGGGGGCAGTTATTTCCTAGGAAAATGTTTTGCATGGGAAGTGGTGTGTGCCAGGACTGTCAGTCCTTGCCCACACGCATGATCCACCAGGGAGCTCGTTCATCCTCACATGGGCAGGAGGAGAAGGAACAACCCCATTCTTCCATTTTGCCATTCTCACGCAGAGGACTGGGAGAGCTGCCTTACCCTCATGATTTTTGCTGTGTAGTTCTCATTCACGATTTTGGGTCTTGGGAATTTTCCTCGTTACCAGACATTCATGTTTGGATCTTTCATAAACGGATGGAAGTTTCCTGTGTGTAAATCTCGTTTTTGGATTTTGCTGTGTTTAGTCACTTTGCCGGTTTTGTGGGTCTATGTATACGAATCCATCTCCACACTGAAAGTCTGTTAGGTCTGATTCCTTTCCCGATCGGGTTGTGTCTTTCCCATTATTATCAGTGGAGGAATCATGGTTGATGTTTTCCCCACGAGTATGGGTTGTTACTGAGTTGTTTTGGCCACTTAGGGCCAAGAACAACTCTTGGATTGTCTTGCTCGGTCTGAGCTGGGTATTGCCATTTTGGCTACAGTGATGTTTCCCCTTTTTCTTCCTCAGGGTTGAGAATTGCCCGATTTGCTGTGTGTATGTCGTGGTTGGTATTTGGTCGATTTTGGAATGGTAATGAAGGTTTGGTCTTCTTGATAAACTTGGTGTGTTTGGGAGCCTCATAGACAGAGCTAGAGGGCTGGCTTTCTTCTCCACACCCCCTGAAAAGTGCTGGAAGGGAAGTCAGGGCCTGAGGGACTGAGTAGCAGAGAAGCAACTGATTCCTTGTGTTGGGTGTCCTAAAATTCAGGCTAGTTCTGGTGTAGGTGTCCTTAGCTCTTCAGTGAGCCCACCAGCTTAGCAGTCAACTTTTCCCAGCTCCCTGATTTCCTGATAAACCCAACTGTGTTGGCTTGGTTGAATTTTGTGGTATCCTTGGCTATGTGTGATCCTACTTAGTTTCCTTATTCCTTGTGGGAATCATGCCCAGCTCGGGGGTGGCAGTGTTGTTGAGATATTAAGGAGCACACTGGCCTATGGTTGGGTGGAACATTGTAGCGACATATCTGGTTGCAGGACAAGTTTGTTCATAAGATAAGTATTCTTAACTATTTCATCTCTGCAAATTGTATTTGTTGTTTAATGAAAATGATGAACGTGCTAAATGCTTGAATGTATGGTTTTGCTTCCACTGTATGGTAATAATGTATGCATGTTTTAGTTCAAAGCATTCAGTTTTTATGTGTATGTTCATGGGGCTAGTTTCCCTGGTAGATAGTGTTATGGTAGCGTCCTCTTTTCCGGTCGGAGGGTCGGGGACGTTACAGTGATTATGAAGTATTATTAGTAATATTTAATATAATTTTTTTTCAAAGTAGAAAAACTCATTTCTTGATATTCAATTGAATCAAAGGTAACTAAGTACATGTCCAGGATACTCAACAAGTATCCAACCAAGAAAAAAATAGTCCAAAGCATATACATGAGTAGTCAAAATAACAGCCAAATAACCAACATAGCTACCAAACCCACTCCCACAAAGACGTGCCACTCAAAACAACCAGCATAACTGCAGGACTACAAGGATATGGCAAAAAAAAACATCCAACAAAAATACTGGTAACGATCATTACATAAATATATTGATGGAGCCTTGATTGATTTTTAGGTTGCTATCAAACTCCTTGAATGTTAAAAGGCCCTCTGCTAACACCAGGGCTTCCTTCAAAAGATGACCTACCATGAAGTTGTGCTCACGATAGATATGATGGATATTGGAAGAAAGAAAAGTCCCCAACAAAGAACGTGTGCGGCTACATCAATCGTCAAGAACCATAACTTGAAGAGAGGACTTTTGGATGACCTGGTCCACAATAGATTTGGAATCTCCAAAAAATTTGAGATAGGGGATCCCCATCTTATGAGCAATATATACCAAACCCTAAAGGGCCAACAACTCTGCACGAATATTGGACCCCTTCCCACAACCCAATTTACATTACATTACATTAATTTAAAGCTTAATTGAAAGAAGAAATGTTCATTCAAAAACCGTCATAGGTTATGTATCAATCTAATAATATTAAAAATGATATCCAATATTTAATTTAAAAATAAAAACAAGAGTCACTATCTAGCAATGTCTCTCCCAATTTGAGTTGAATATGTTTAAATGCCAATGTAGAATTGAAAAATGAAAAAGAAGAAGCGGCGAAATATAACAAAAGTTGCATACAACTTAGTCTCTACTTTTTAATTAATAAAATTAATTTAAAAATCTAAGTAAACTATTTTTTCTAACATCAGCAACAAGGAATATATATTAAAAAAGGTTGTGCACAACCATATAATACAAAAATGGTGCAGTCCTCATGTCCAAAGAAGTCTGAATAGAGGGATTTATAGAAGCAACTAAAGAAGGGAGCTTTCTTCTACTATTCCTAACATTTTTCTTGTTGTTTATAATAACTTGTGAAGAGTGAATTCGAACAAACCGCTGGTTCAAAAATATACAAAAACATTTAAATAAAGTGGGAAGGACTACATTTTCTTGCCAATATGTCCTATAGGATGGGTGACTGAAATTTCACCCATAGGGTGAGCCTCGTCGCTCAACAATTCTTGACAATGGCTGCATTGGTTCATCTTTGCAAGCTTCAACACCTCATCTTTGATTATATCAACAGTCCCCATCAATTCCTTTATGTCCCGGTCGTGGTCATCTATACGCGAATCGTGATAGCCAATTTGATTTGAAATAAACCTGACCTTGGAATCCATTTCTCTGTTGTCATTAATGCTTACAACAACAATATCTAAAACCCTGTGGAGGTGACACTTAATGTCGTCTTGACCAGACCTTAGGCTTGCAAAACCTGCATCAATGTCTTTCTTTTCCATTGGAAGCGAGGGGACAGAACTAGACCATGAAGAGAAGTCTGCAGGTAAGCTATGAATATGTGCGACTCAAAACCTGCATCAATGTCTTTCTTTTCCATTGGAAGCGAGGGGACAGAACTAGACCATGAAGAGAAGTCTGCAGGTAAGCTATGAATCTGTGCGACTCTCTCCTCTTCTTTCGAACCATAAAACAATGAATGGGTTGGAAAACATCCATCACATTTAACATTCCCTGCCATATCACATGTGTGAGCTACCTCTTCAGAGTTCGAGGCTACAAAATGAGAGATAGACAATTTAATGCCGACCGAGAGTGAAAACCACATGTCAAATAGGTAGCCACGAGGCAAGATGAGTTGAGGGCACACATAATGCATGATCGTCAAGGAGAGGTAACGACCTTCCATCGGGGGAAAGTTAGGGAACGCCATTCCAAACCTTTTGTTGACCATTATAAACAACAATACCTTGGTGGCTTCTTACCCCTATATTGGCAAGCTTGTTAGATGGACAATTGTTCGCTCAAAGAATATGAAAAAAAGAGACTTGAGGGGGAATGTTTAGGAGGATTATGTCATAGATCCTTTTGGATCTGGTGAAGCCTTTAGTGTAACTGTGTCTCATCTTATGAATGCCTTTTCTAGAGTCTCCAAAAACCAATAATTGTGGTGTTGTTCCCTAGTCGATTAGTTTCAAACCTTGGTAGAGCGCTAGCCATTCAACTTCACTATTCGATTTTGTTCCAAGATCCCATGCAAAGGAATTGACTGTATTTCCTCCAGGATCAAGGATGATCCCTCCCGCACCTGCCTCCCTTGTAAAAATCTAAGTAAACTGTTATATAAATAAGTACAATTTATTGTATCAATATAAACTGCTTTATATCTATACCAATATATATCAAATGATAATATTTAGAAATCTTAAAAATTGTGAAATTGTATATTAGATGTTAATGCCTAACATGTTTGAAAATGGTTAAATTGCAAATTTTGAAAAGAATAATATAAAGTAAGTGAACCTAAATAAATTAAATATATTTATTTTTGAAACAAACAATATAAATAAAAAAATAAATTTGAGTTTGTTGAATTGTTTGTATTGTTTGGACCTAAATATTTAATATTATTAATATAAATCATTTTCAAAATACCAAATTATTTTTTAAAATATCAAATTCAAGAATACAATCAATATAATTTCTTTAAAAAAAAATCAAATTTAAATTTCAAACTTGAATTATAAATAAAACTCAATTAAATCGTAATTGCAAATATTAATAAAGCAAGTTATCTTCTTAGGTCTAAAAATTAATTTTAAAATATCAAACTATAATTGTATTTATTAATATTTTTATATGGTTAAAAATTAATTAAAAAATTTATATTAAACTAATAATAAAAAATGGAAAATGAAAAAGTTTTCCACACAAAAAAAACATAAAATATAAATTTGCATATTTTGCTTTTAAAAATTAGTTTAAAGATTGTATAAGAAAATATTAAAAATACTAATGATACTATATCAATATATATATGTGTACAACATTGAAGAGGCCATAGTAAAACATTCGAAAGATTTCATAATGTATCTAATTTTGTTTAAAACTAATGTGTAAATGATAAAAATAGTCTTTTCAAGGCGTATAAGCCATTCAAAATTTAACACATGAAAATAAAGTGAATAAATAATAAAAAGATTAATATTATTTTTCTCAAACTTTAGAGATACTTTTGATTTTTTAGCCAAACTAATAGGGTGAAGTGAAACATATAGTCCCTCCCTACGATATAGACTAATAAACATAAGAGATGAGTGTATATCCATGTTCATAATTTTATATTGGCTTTAATAACTCGCTATGACATAGACTAATAAACATAGAACATGAGCGTATATCCATGTTTGGAATTTTATATTGGCTTTAAATCTACGAGGAATTGATAGGTCCATTTTTGACATACTTATTTCCTAAATTGACCTCTTTCTTAATTATTCTTGTTTTATTGAGATACATTTTGAACCCATAAAACAAACTCGTCCTCCATCTTATGACATGCGTTTCTTCCCAAATGACCCTCTTTCTTAATGATTTGTGTCTTATGAAGATCCATTTTGAACCCATAGAACAAGCCCATCCATTTTTTGGTACATTATTTGGTATTGTGGATTGCTTTTCAAAAAATTCTCATTTATTTATCTAAATTAAGATTAAGTTTAAAATTTGCTTATGGATTGTTAAAAGGCTAGGTGGTATTATAATCCATTACTAAGGTTCTTGCAACATGTTCTCCTAGGTTACTCAACTTACTAAGTATGGGATCAACATTTGTAGCACACGTGCCATATTATAGTTACATCAACAAGCATGCAATGGGTTTAGTTATGGATTCAAATAGTGGAAGATCAAAGGTTGTTGGAGTAGGGTCCTGCAGCTACAGGAGAAGCTGCCATTTTGGCGGATAGATAGTTTTGGCGAAGATATAAGAGATAAGGTAAAGCTACGACGCCGTAGCATGTTTCTAGCTGCAGATCAGAGCCGGAAACTGTGACTATCGGGACAGAGAAGTCAAAGAATACAACAGTACCTGAGCGGCCGAGAGGAGAGAGCTCACCCACTGCACTAAAGGCAGCGGCCGAGAAGAGAGAGTTCACCCACTACATTCAAGGCAGCGGCAGAAGACAGGAGGGCTCAGCTACCCTCATAAAGGAAAAAGGGCAACGAGGCCAGGGTATTGAAGACAAAGGACAGAGAAGGGAAGCGGTGCCCAGTACCCATGGTCAGCGCCGAGAAGCATGGAAGACTGCAGAGAGCTGTGGTGTGACGGAAAGCGGCAGTTCGAGTACAGATAGACCGACTTTCACTAGTTAGGGTTTTGGGTTACTGTTGGGACAGGCCCACAGTGTTGTAATGGCGAGACCTTCGGGCCGCCTATAAAGGGATGTATTTTGTATTGTAAAAGGTTAGCCAGTTAGTCATTGGGTCTTTTAGCTAGTCAGACAATTAGAGAGTCAGTTGATCTGTTAGCTCATAGACACTCGTGCTTTGGTTCTATATTCAGTCTATAGTATCTTACTGTAACCGGCAGCTGGCTCATAGAAGCATGTATGTAACAATCCGTAGGGATTGACAGAGAGAGAGAGAGAGAGAGAGAGAATATTGTAAGAAGGCAATATAGAGAAAGAGAAGAGATCTAGGAGAGAAGGGCTCCCGACAGTGAGTGCGGAGTTACCCAGAAGATCTCTAGCTGCATAATAGGTTGCAGCAGAACTGTGTACTCTCTCAAGATATAATAAACACAGTTCTGTGGATGTAGCTTCTACCCTGGAAGTGAACCACATAAAACCAGTGTGTTATGTGATTATTTCATGTGATTGTGATTTACTTAGTTGATATCTGTTATCTGTTACATGAATGATGTATATCAGTTAGTAAATGTCTGTATGTCCTCATTCAGTTACAACATTATTGAAGGTTAAAGGTGGATTTACATGTATCAGGCGTCTGCATATGAGTTTATCAGTGCTTGTTTCACACAGTAATAAGTCATTCTGTTAAAGTGTTTCCAGTATACTTATTCGAACAGTAAGTATAGTTGAGGTAGAGTGTGTTGAACTATGGAAGTTCACGTCAGAGTTTTTAATACCTTGTTGAAAGTTAGCCAAGTCATTTCACCCAGTGCGATAGCCTTTGGACTGTGAGGGTCGCAGTGGGCCGTACTATAGAAGATATCGCGTTGACAGTAGGCGATATCGCACTGTCAGAGGAGCTGCGGTGTGAAATAGCGCAGATCGCGGGTTAAGAGGAAGAGAGAGTTGCGCATCGCCAGAGTCGCTGCGATGTGATAGGAGTCCTTCCCCTGTTAGAACCCGCGAGGAAGAGAGACTGCGCGTCAAGGAGAGAGATCTCGCTGGCTAAGAAGGGCTGCGAGACCCCAGGATGCTACAGAACCTGGTCGAAGACACTTGAGTCTTTGGCCAACCCATTAGAATCACTTCGAGTGAGACTTCAGGCTGATCTGTGGTCTGTTGCCGAAAGGGCCAGTGAGCTAGGGGTGTTGTTGGTACATTACAGTAAACCCGGGTCTACCCATAGAACCAACAAAGGTTATACCCAACATAGTGAATCAAGGCATATGCAAAGGACCCACACAAGGCTACTCCAATTAAGGAATTAATCAAACTACCTCATGTTGAGGGTGCTACATCTAGGCAATGGGTTCTTCCTTACAAGTAACCGAATTTGATTATCTCCCTAAGAATCTTAGCAATATAATTTCTCATATTAAAAAGTCGTTTCCTTATGTAATGTGAGCTCCTTTCAAGGTGCAACACCATAACTCTATAGTTATGTCTAGATGTGATCGGGAGATCTTTATCTAACATTGGTATTGTAATACTTTCATTTTCAATAATATAATATCTTGGTTTAGAGCTTTGTTTCCTATTTCTTTATGCAATACCATTGTGGGGTAAATTATATAGTATAATCTACTGCATTTAATTATCAACCCAAGGGCTCGTAAGCTTGAGAAGTGCTTGGAAAAATAAATGCAGAATTGAATCTTAAACTGCTTCAAAATCAATCTAAATCACACCTCTATCCTTCAACATCCAAATTTTGAAAATAACAAGCTGGGATCCCTCACACTTAAATAAAATGTTCACACAAAAATCACACTTCTTTTAAATTTAAGCATTATCCAGCATTATTATATGAGCATAATGCTTAGACCCTCTATGAGCTTTTGAATTGTTGATGTTAGTCCCAAAAGAAACCATATGCACACCAAAACAAATATGAATAAATCTTCAAGTAAAATCTATAATCTTCTGGAACTAATACTATTGCAACATGGCTATATAAGCAGGCTGCCAGATCCTTTGCAAGCCTTTTCCTATTGATATTAACCACGTAAAGATGATAAACCAACAAACTAAGGTTTCTTTAGAATCAACATTATCCAACATAGGATATCAAGTAGAATGTTGGATTATATATAAGCTTTCTCTTGTTGACGCTAACTCGAAAGAATCTATGAAGAAACAAATGTAATTTTGAAATAACTTATTCAAGCAATTGACAATCTTTTGGAACCAATACTATCCAACGTAACTATGAGTAGAGAGTTGGGATCTCTTTAAACTCTTAATTGTTGATATTAATGCCACAAATATTCTAATGATAAATCAACACACTATTGCAATCTAACCATAAACTGAAATAGTAACTGTGGATTTGAAAGATATAAGCTCTACGAAAACTGAAAAATGAAGCAGTTAACTAATTAACACTAAACCTACAGTCACACAACTGTAAAAACAAAATTAGGGTAGCATATACCAAAAGGAGGGGGCCCTGTTTCCCTTGGAATACTTTGCCAAGAAATACTATGACAGTAAGCTCACAATCAACAACAAAAACTTCTTTATTCGATCATGAAGAAATTACATAGTGATCTCACTCTCAAACCTCCTCTAACATGCATCCTCTAGCCTAACTCTAACACTCCCCCCTTCTAATCTCTTGAGCTCTCTTATTTATACATAAATCTCTCCCTCCACAAAAAGGAAAGGAGTTACAACAAGGTGAGATCAAATCCTATACAAATGGATATACAACCAACCCAATCTCAGACTTAGTTAAATTAGGAAAATGAAGGTTAATTGAATTGGTTTTAGATCTTTAAGAGCGTAACAACATTTATCCATATCCCCAAATTTGTTGATGGAGAGATAAGGGTGAAGTGCTAGGTAAAATTGCAAGAACAAACATTTGCTACAAGATGAAACCATGTTGCTGCAGGATGAAATTGCAATGTTGCAGGACGAAATTGCATTGTTGCAAGATGAAACTACATTGCTGCAAGATGAAACTAGATGACAAGAAAATAGGCTTGAAAGATATGGTCCTTTGGCCACATGTTTCACACTTTCTAAGGTGTTTCCTCGCAAGACACCTAAAAAAGAATATTTGAAATGGGTTTTGCAACCAAATTTCAAAATTCCTCACAATGTGTTTGGAAATTACATGGCAAGTTGACATGCAAAAACTATCATCTACAAGAAATTTGGTTCCTACAACAACGTGGAAATCATTGAATCCTACTACATCTTTAGGGATCTGGCTAAGAAACAAACTTATATGCTCCAAATAATCATTAATATATGGAAAATTCATTTTTTGGTCACTATTAAGCCTTTTGAAGTCCATATGAGTAAAGAAGTATAAGAATAGGTAAATATGTGACAATGAAAGTGTAAATAAGTGAAATATAAAAGAGGAATGATATAGAACTTAATCAAATAGTCCTCCAAATCATGTCAAATACAGAGCTCAACATCTCCCCCACACTCAAGATTTTGCGTGTCCTCATGCAACAAAGATAGTCTCCTCCCCTTGTATTCCCTTGCTTTTAGGGTTTTCGCAAAATATGATGGAGAACAAGGTAGTAGGTCTAATGAGATGAGACTTTGATTTCTTTGACATGATTTTCTTGGCACAACAAAAGATGATGTTATAAAACACTTGAATCTATGTTTATCTTAAGTTCTTCAATGTAGCAATGGAAATTGAGTAAGTAAGGTAAAAAAGCAGGTTATAGACTATAGGAAGGGCGACATAAAGTGGTAACTTCAAAGGCTTATGTGCATGAATTTCCATGTAAAATGACTAGTTGAAGTTAGAGGTTGCTTACCCAACCTTACCTTCTTCGGATATTTCAAGCCCTGGAAGACAAATAATGAACTATTGGCTACATGATGAAGATAATTCTATTGAAATAAACTTGAACTGAAATGTTGTAAACTGGAAATTATGTTGTTGCAGGAATAAGACTGGAGTTGCAATTGTTGTAGGAACAAAGTCTGCTACAAGAAAATTCTAAAAAATTTGGAAAGGTTGACCTCAAAATCACACCTGTAGCTTCTTCATTATGTAGGTTATGGAATATCCATCTACATATTTCCTAAACAGTCATAAGGAGCACATGATCCATGTCCTAGAATTCCTTCATTTGGCCTCAACTAGTTGCAATCAATGTATAAAAGGTGCCCTTCAAATAGGTTGCTACAGGAATATAGCATGTTGCTACAAGAATATAATATGCTGCTACAGGAACATGATGTTACATAAATTCGAGCTACCATCATTTACAAAGTTCACATACATGGTACCTATCACAAAATATCATGTGGATATGAAAATATTTTGACCTTTTTTCATGCCCTTATAACTAGTACAAAAACACACGTTAGAAGAAAAACAAGCAAAATATTGAAAAATGATTGAAACATGGACAAAAAGCAATCTATGCATGTTGCTGTAAAAGGTCTCCATTCTGGTGCTTATGGATGTGTGAAGGGTTGGATCATATGCTACTATAACCATTCCATCTCCCTCACACTTAAGATCTTACATGTCCACATGCAAATAGAACTAAAGACTTTGCAAAAACTTGTTGATATATTGTTGGAAATTTCTGTTGATGTTATCCAAGCTAGGCATAATATCCAACTACAAGAAATCTGAAGATGCCGAGACTACTTCTACAATTTAAAATCTCTTATATACTTTAAATTTCCCATCCAATGCAATTGCAGAGTCTTGTGATGTATGGAGGTGCTCTAAATGAATATGTTGCCTTGCTATCCTGCCTAATCATCTTGTATTGTGTCAATGAAATCTCTTTAAATGTCAACCTCCCCATTTTTTCCATTTTGATGAGTACAATATCTCAACTTCATCAATCTTTGGATATGTTGTAGGTTGTCAAGGTTGTTGGAGTCTTTAACTATGAATTTGTCTAAAACATCTCATCCATTGAACAAGGATAAATCTAGTTTTGAAGAACATAAAACCATATAGTGATGCATGTAAGAAAAACCCAACTTCTTGCAAATATGAGATCCATCACCAACGTGAGAATCATTTTCTTTACATTACAAATTAACATTCTTTAAAAATAAATCAAACACATTCTTATGTCATCTCTCATTCATCAATTTTGAGAGTGATTTATGAGAGTGGTGAGTCATATGAAATTCAACGCTGAAGGTTCTCTAAACTACTTACGTCTATAATCCTTTGAATGTGTAACGCACCCTCTGCACTACATGACCACATGAATAACCATTGATGGACAAAAAAATACCATGGAAGCATAGAATCAAAGACCATGGAAGCATAGAATCAAACAAACTCAACAAGTTATATTAAAACTTTAACCACAGAAAAAGGAATCATTAATAAACAATAAACAACGTTTAAATAACACTCAAATAAAATCCAAGGACCAATATTAACCACAACATACAGATTTGACGACCTAAATTTGTATTCGATCATTCCCTGCTGATCCCGACCTCATCGTGCTAATTTTGATTTTTCCATGCTAACCCTGACATTGGAATTCAAAAGTAGACACTCCAAAACAAAAGAGAAAATAATACCTTACCTTCGACTATTGACTTCCAACGTTGGTAGTCGAGAGTCAACACACCAAAAGAGGCAAACCACAACAACTCCTCCTGACTTTCGACTACCGATGTTAGTAGTCGAGAGTCATCACACACAACAAGAAAACACACTCAACTATCCCTAATTTTGACTTCCGATGTCGGTAGTCAAGAGTTGGCCTCGATAAACAAATACTTCAAACATGTTCTCCTTGACTTCCAATTCCCAACGTCGGCACGTCGGAAGTCGGGAGTTGGAACAAACTTGGAAAACATAACAAAAGCCACCCTGTCTCGACCTTCGATTTTCAATGTCAACATGCCAAAAGTTGGGAGTCGACCGTTATAGCATGATTTTCCATACCTTATACAACATGATTTAATGGCCTATCCCCATCCCTATGCAGACTCTTTTTACCCCATTTTGCTCACTATTACCTTGATGCTCTAGTGGAACCTTTTAAACGATATTTTTACATCTATATGCAGGTCACAAGTCTACAACCTGCGTATACGCAGCTTGCACCACTGTCACCTGCGTACATTAGGATTTATGCTAAAAAAACAAAAAAATATTTGGATTTTCCCCCATCAAGTAACGAATGATTTGATCCTTGGACTTCCATATGCTGGGAAACGTTCCATTTCGACCCTTCACTTCCCTTTGAGGGGCTATATATTGAGCTATTATGAAGCATTGAAGGAGGAGAACTTTGGAGAGAAAATATACTATAGTGGAAATATGCCCCATTCTTATATACATGAGTTTGCATCTGTTTGTCCTTGAAGCAGCCATTAGAGCTATTTACCATGCTTTCCTTTATCTTTGTAAGCTTGCCTTTGTATGGAGGATTGAAGTGGTGGAGGACCAGGTGGAGGGACTCAGTTTCTCCATTTCGATGAGGTGTTGACAGAGGTTGTCATTTGTGTCTCTGTTCATATTAATAGAAATATCCATTTCTCATCCATTCCATGTGTAATTATGAATATTCTTATCCATGTATGTAATTACTTCGTTTATGTATTGGAATGTAACATGCTAGATTAGATTCTAATGCTTTACATATATCATGCTTGTATATCTTGTTGTTGTTGAGGGAAATCTGTAGGTACAAGTTTGATTGAAATCTCAACAGGGAACTACTTAGAATGTTCGGAATAAGGTACACCTCTTGTCTCCTAGTGTTAGTTTCGTTTATATATTTAGCATGCTTGGAAATGGGTTTATTTCTGGTGTCACCCTGTCTGTTGTGGTCCACCCCAAGCCATAGGATATCTTCTCTGTAACAGAATTCACGACTATGTTGAGGATTTTTCCTTTTTGGTGGGGTTGTGGGTGATTTTTTTGCTTGCTTTGCTCTCCGTTTCTCCTCGTTTCTGTGTCACATTTAGTATTATGTTCGTCCATTGACAACCCCCTAGAGTGGTTTGACCCTTGGCCTGCTTTTTACCACTTTCTTCTATGTATACACCAATTAGAGTATATATAGTCGCGTATATACGCAGGCTGTACTCTACCTAGTCGTGTACATATGCTATAGTTCTTTGAACAGTCACATACATCCTTCTTTTTGGTTTATTTCTTGATGTGGGAAGTTGCTGGGTGGGTTGTGAGTGTGGTTAGGTCTTCCTGGGTACCAATATTGTTTGTTGATTGCTCCTTTTGTGACCAGAGACCTCCATTTTATTAATTTTATTTTTTTTGGAAATGTTCTAGTTGATTTATCTCCTTTTTGTTTTGCCATTAGTGCATTAGTCTTTTGGCCTCGGTTTCTTGCTTGGCTTGTGTTTGCTGCTTGTTGCAGAGACTAAGAATTTTAATGACTTATATTGTGTTTTCATTCTTTTATATTGAAAATACAAAAATAATTCTGGAGTTGCATACTTACTTGCATCTCACATACACATTTAAGGAAGTACTTGCGTTGGGTTGCTTGGGCGAGAGTAGTGTTTAGACTTTCATATAGGAAGGATTGCATTAGCATTTGAAAGGGAAGGAACTTTATGCATTACATGTAGTGGCATACCCCATTTTTTCTTGTTTAAGAACAAAGTTACACTTGGCATTATTTTTTAGGTGTGCATATTTACTTCACTGCTAAGTCGTAACATCACTAGGTGCACACTCATTACCCTTGAGTAATCACAACCATTAAAATTAACGGTTAAATTAAAATTGATTACGCTTTTTATTTGATAGAGGTGCACCAACAATATTAGGACTGTAGAGTCTTGGAATAGGGTGTCGTAAGTAAAGCTTTCCAAGACTATGAAACAAAACAACTAGGTGTATGTCCAGGTAAGAAGTGAAATCCTTGGTATAATTAGTGTTCTGAGGAGGTTCCTCTTACATAGGAGCTAAGCATGAGGGAGCACGCACATTAGTGGTGGGGATAACCCCTTGCCACTTTTTGTTGAGCACCAAAGATATTTCTAGGATCTTATTCATATCTAGGGGCTTTTGAGGTACCTTTAGTGCTTTCGAGCTTCAAGCTTTGCTACTTTGCCCATACGGTAGATCCCACCCACGATTGTCCGTCTGAGCATTTGTTATATTGGGATGACCTAGTATCCTTACCTAGTTATCACAGGTTGTACTTGTAGAGGTTATTATGCGAGTGTTCTGGCCAGGTAGGGGTCGGACATCACAATCACTATATGCATTGAAGCTGAGGGCCGCTATAATTAGTTACACACCTCAGTTTGTAGTTTATGGGAATCTTAGGCCTCTGCTAGGAGAGACATACCTACTACATTCCGGAGCTCACTTATCCTCCCTCTTTGCTTGTTTGCATTTGACTTAGATTTACTTAGGGGTGTGCTCTTTGTACGCTAGTTGGATTTAGGGATCGTAATTATTTGAGTTTTTGTTATTTTGTGGAGTCATTGTGGATCGATTTCCAACACTTTGACGATATCAACGCTTAGCAGGACTATCGCCTTGTGACCCTTATCCTCCTTGGAAGAGGACTAGGCGTTCTAGGAAAGCTTTTTCACATTGTGATTCCCGCATGGTTCTCACCATGAGTACTACATATGAGTGAGTGGTCCTGCATTCAATTGTGAACAAGATCTGCATTCATTTGCAGACGATAGTATCCTACTTGAGGATGGTTCTGCAGACAAGAACACTCTCTTGTTGATAGTGGTCCTAACACTTACCAACTGAGGATGGTTCTGTAGATGATAATACTCTCATATGGAGAGTGGTCATGCATCCATTTGCGAATGAGATCTACATTTAGTTGTAGACAACGGTATCCTACTTGAGGATGGTCCTACAGACAAGAACACTCTCTTGTTGAGAGTGGTCATAGCACTTACCAATTGAGGATGGTCCTATGAATGATAGTACTCTCATATGGAGAGTGGTCCTACATTCATTTGTGTACGAGATCTTCATTCAGTTACAGACGACAAAATCCTACTTGAGGATGGTCATGCAGACAAGAACACTCTCTTGTTGAGAGTGGTCTTAGAACTTACCAACTGAGGATGGTCTTGAGGACGATAGTACTCTCATATGGAGAGTGGTCTTGCTTTCACTTGCGGACAAGTTCCTGCATTCAGTTGCAGATGATGATATTCCAACATTTATTTATGTTGTGGGCGATTTAGCTCAGTATTTGTATACTGATGATAGTGCAGGTGATGCTCAAGATGATGATGCTTGAGAAGATTCCATAGATGATGATGCTCAAGAAGATGCCAGAGATTAGATGCTCGAGATGATGCCAGAGATGATGATGCTCGAGAAGATGCCAGAGATGATGATGCTCAAGAAGATTCCAGAGATGATGATGCTCAAGAAGATGCCAAAGATGATGATGCTCGAGATGATGCCATAGTTGATCATGTTCGATATGAAGCCAGAGTTGATGATTTTTGAGATGATGATGTTCGAGATGATGCCAAAGATGATGATGCTCGAGATGATGCCAGAGATGATGATGCTCGAGATGATACCAGGGATGCCTGTGATGACGATGTTCCACAGATGATGATGATGTTGATGTAATTGTGAAAACTTCCTATGACATATAGATTCAACAGTCAACTGTATTTATGCATTGTTGTAGAATACCTTTCTCGTTAAGAGGGAGTGTTAAAGAAATGTAACTGTGAAATCTATTCTATTTTGCATTCTTATTATTATTTCCCCTTCCAAAGATGTTTTTCCTCTGATTAGAGATGTCATTGATGTAATTGGTCATGTAAAGTCTTGAGGTAAAACCTTTGTTGTAAGTTGGGTCAGTAGTGCCCACAAAAGTATTTTTAAAATGTAAATTTGAGTATCCCAAGGTAAGTGAACCCTAATTGATAGGATAGGTCGCCCCTCTTAGGTTATTAGGCCTCTCCACTGATCAGTATAAATAGGGGAGGCACCTCCCTCATTTGGACACACTCAGAGCTCAATAGTTGCGCTAGAGAGAGAAGGAGCAGTCCATCTGGGAAGAGAGGAAGCAATCCAATATTATTCTTGGGGTCTTATGAGTCTTATTCTTTGTGTCTTACACTGTACTTGGTTGAATTCTATATCGAGGAAGTTTTGCGGGGTTTTCTCCCCCAAGTGGGTTTCCTAGGATAAATCTTTGTGTTCTTTTGTGTGGTTGTGCTTGTCTTTCCTTCAATGATCCTTTTGTATATGATTATGATGTTATGAAGCTAAATGTTCTTAGATATTGTATAACCATTAAAACTTAACACATACAAGTATCTTGGAATTGATATTCATCACAATCTCAATTGGAACTATAGCATTGAGAAAAGGATTAATGGAGGGCGGAAAGCTTATTTTGGTCTTGAAAATAACTTTAAATTATCCAATCTGGTCATGTGGGATAAAAATAAGTCCCCCTTTGAAACTCTTGTCATCCATGTTATGTTGTATGGTTGTGTAGTGTGGGGATGCAACATTTCTAGAGAATATTGGAGGAAGATTGAGAAAATATAGAAGTGGTTTATAACTTATAACCTCAAAATTAAAAGCAATACACCTTATCCTATTCTCCTTAGAGAAGTGTGTCTTTCCCCCATCGAGAGCATGGCTATGACTATGTACCTAATGTACAAGCATAAGATAAATAACATGGGAAACAAGAGACTTCCTAAAATTTCTTTAAACTTAAGACAAAACTATATACCCCTCAAGCGATGTAGGTGTAAAGATACCATGGCTTGGTTAAACCATTGGGGCATTAATGAAAACGAAATTTTGCAAAACATTGATAATGTCAAAAATATTATTACTTCTAAGTTTAAAGAGAAATTTTGGTGTGAGGAAAATTTAGTGGTTAAGAGAAAATTAAGATACTATAAGGAGGTCATTAATCCTATCTTGGAAGATCGGAAGTATCTCTTGGTAGTAGCTAGCTCATTGAAGAAAATTAATATAGCTTTGTTAGAACGTACTCTCATGAATTCCATAGCAAAACAAGGCGTTGGTCTATTCCTAAAACTCCATGGACAGAAAGGATTTTCCAAATGTGTGTGTTTATGAACATTGATGATGAAAATCACTTTCTCTTAGAGTGCCTTGCTTACACCCACATTAGATTTGAGTTTAATAGTATTTGCTAAAATACAAACCTTTATAACCTCCTAACTTTCCAAAATTATAGTGAGCTTGGAAAGCTTCTTGGCAAGATTTTTTAGCACATGAACAAGATTTTAAAGTAAACCAAGTATTGTCCTTCTGAAGGTCCGATAGACCAAAGTTGGTCTCAGTGAACGTTAATCATCATCATAAAAAAAAATATGAAAATACAATATCTCCACCATAATAACAAAAAAATATAAATTAAACACAATACACAATATAAAGATTCTATATTATGTAACATTCTATACTCTTAATATAATTTAATTAAAAATAAATAAACTAGTAATATTACTAACAATTTATTCTATTAATCTTTTTTTTTGTAACTCCAAGAACTATTCTATTGAAACAAAGTAACGATACAGTCAAAAATACAATTCAGAGAGTATGTTCTGCAAGTAGAAAGTATCAGAAGAAGAAAATCAACTTGCCCCTGAGGGGAATTCAGACTTTTACAGCCTAAGAGATCCTCCCTATAAGAGGGAAAGCAAATAAAAAAAGTATGAACATTACAGAGTTTGCAAGTATGAAATTGATAAAATTGATAGAACTGATAAAGCACTATAGTAGTGAGTAGAGGTATTTGAACCCCCAGAAGCTCAATAAAAAAAAGAGAGTGCATACATCAAGAAACATGGGATATGGATTTGAGTAAGGCTCTACCTCAATTGGTGTCCCAAAACCAGAACCTAGCTGAGAGCCTGGTTGGCTTTGCATAGTGGAATCAGATGGCTTTGTACAATATTGACCGTTGTTGTTTCCCAGACTCCCGCCTTCGCTGCTGGTCTCCTCCTCACTGCTCAAGGGGTTTCCTTTGACAGGAAGAGGCTCAATTTTCCTGTAATTCACCGCAATGTTGAAGGCAATTTTAACATGCTTGGTGCTGGCCACAATTCTCTTGGGAGGGGGTGGCGATTGCTCGATGCCAAAGGGGTAGCCGAGGGGTTAACAGAGGGAACAACTAAGGTGTCAACAGAGGGAGCAACATATGGAGTCACAAAAGGAGCTAGAGTATTGATCTTGGGGGTGGTAGAGCGAAGGAGAATATGAACTCGAAGGTTCTTTATCACCCAGTAATTGCGCCCGCGTTGAATGGTATTATTTTTCGCTGAGTGATAGCCTGCAAGTTTGTCTTCCCAATCATAGAACACAATACAAAGGGAACCAAGGATTTCCAAGTCACATCCTTCAGAGCTGGCATGGGCAATGAAGCTTGTGAGGTGCTTGTTAGAATTGCCCCATCCTGCACGACCACGTCAAGGTGTAGCACGCTATCTACATGACATGGTGTGTTCTACGGGAGATGTTAGGAGGTGCAACACCAGAGAGACGATAGGAGGATTGAGAGCGAAGGCCTAAGGTCTGTGGGGATTTCCTGTAGTCTCCAAACTTGCAGGATGGCTAAACTTCACAGGGATGAACAAAGGCAGGTAGATGAAAGGTGGAATGAAGAACAAGCATCCCTTAACGAGAACCAGGTAGTGTGTTTCCATAGGAGTAATTAAGGTGGCAATGATTTTGCTAACATCGACTAAGAATAATTAAGGTGGGAATGATTTTTCTAACGTCGACTAAGAATAATTAAGATGGAAATGATTTTGCTAACGTCGAATAAGAGTAATTGAGGTGGCAATGATTTTGCTAACGTCGTCGATTAAGGTGGCAATGATTTATTAAATTAGATTATACTTTAAAATAATTATTAAAATTATCAATAATTTATAACCAATAGCAAGTCCATATCCTCTAATCTATCATTATTTTCACAAAAATAATTTATAACCAATAACAAATCTATATCCTCTAACAAATCATTATCTTTACAAAAATATTTTATAAAAAATATGAAACAATTTTTTTTATCAACAAATTTATAATAGTTATAAAGATGAGAAAATCATATTATGAAAACGTAGTAGTGCTTATTAACATACGTTTGAATATTAGAAAATTTGTAAATGAACACTTCTCAAAATAAATCTAATATAAAAATACATCATACAAAATTAATATGGATTATAAGTAAAATTTTCTTATTCAACTTTTTGAATTTCTCACATATTAGAGTAAACCAAATCAATAATTTTATTATTTAACTTTTCACTTACCATAATTTACTTTTCAATTTTAATTACTTTTATATTGTAGTTATTAAAATATATATACAAAAAAGATCATCGAACGGAGTTCTAAATTTTGGCTCCAAGAATATTTTGAAAAATTCCTTGACCAGTGTCGAGCCTTCTGGCTCTCCCTCTTTGGGTTTTGATTTGCAGGAGGATCATGTCAAGAGTCGTTGGTGCTGCAAAGTGGCTTTGAGAGATGAACTGAGTGGCTCAATCCCTCGCTGGTGGTAGAGCATGAGTTTGGGTGAGCTTTTTTGTTTTTTAGGACCTTGCAGTTTCTGGATCAAGAAGGAGGTTTCTTCATACAGTTCTACTTCTTTTGGCTGTGCGTGTCTGAATCATAGACATTGGAGGGGGTCCACCCCCTCCAATTCCTCTAGAGATTGTTGCCTTTAAGCATCTGGTTGCTTCCTACGACAAGAGGAAGTGAAACCCTAATGTGCAACAATTTGTGAAGAAAGCAGACAACATTCCCTTTGTTGAATTGCTTGTTGAACGACCCTATCGGACCACTTTGATTCTTGCTGAGCGTGGGATCATTGGGATATTTACGGGTCTATGGCCTTCTCCTAAGGAAATTGAAGGATGGGCTCAACGAAATTGGAGGCCCTTGGTTACAGAAGGAATCCGAAATAATTTGGTTGGCACAAGTTACTATGTTTTTTTGTTTGATTAAGTAGAAGATTGAGACCTCATTTTCTAAAATGGTCCTTATTTTATCGGCCGTTAGGGGCTTTACCTGAATAAGTGGACTCCAGACTTTAATCCTACCTAGGACGTTCCTTCAGCCGTTCTCGTTTGGGTGAGGCTCACCCATTTACCTTTATATTGCTTGAATTCAGAATCTCTGGAAACCATTGGGAATAAGTTAGGAAAATATATCAATAGAGTTGAAAGGAAAGAACATATTCATGTGCAAGAATTGTGTTGAAGTAGATTTGGAGATAGGGTTTCCCGAGGAAATCAAGTTAACTGTAGATGAATGGTCACATATTCAAGAGATTTATTACAAACAACTCCCTTTCAAGTGGCGTCATTTCCATGGATATGGCCACTTTACTTGAAATTGTAAGAAAAAATAAGAAGAAGAAAATGAAAAAGAGAAGGTTGATCAACGGACACAAGTTCAGAAAGCAGGAACTTCCAAACATGATAACATAACGAAAGGTAAAGGAGGAAACATGGGGAATGGAGCCATTCCTGTTGAGAAGAGATTTTTAAAACCTCAGGCTGTGGAAAAAGTCATCGTTTCATCAAACCCTTTTGTTGTTTTAAGCCCACCTGAAGATCAGAATCCTCCTGTTCTTGAAGAGGGAGAAGTGTAGCAAATAGATGTGATTAGAGAAGAAGGTGAAGTAAATTCAGGACCACAGGAACAATTTGGAACAATAACCTTAGAAAGTCCCTGCGCAGATGTAAACTTGCATGAACTTCATAACTCACCTGCAGGTGTCATATCTTCTCCCTCTTATTTAGAAGAAATCGATTGACACTTCTGGCTCTTCGGAAGAAGATTCTATGGAGCAATAAAAAGGTAGGTAGGAATTCTCGAAAGGAGGCCAGAGAAGAAGAAGCTGAGAGATTAAAGATGCAAGGTAGTCAAGCTATAATTGAAATGTCAATAGGCAGAAGTAAGCAGAATAGACCCCCAAAGGAAGTCCCAACTCCCTCTTTCTAGGGTAAATAATGCAGATCGTCTCGTGGAATTGCAGGGGATTGGGGAACCCAAAAAAATCAGAAGTAGTTAAACATTTATTAAGAATGGAACCCTTAGACATCCTCTTGCTCCAAGAGAGAAAGATCGAAGAGGAAGCTCTTTTAACCTTAAGCAACTCAAAGTGGAGAAATAATGCAAGTAAGGTGGTTAGTGCACGGGGTACTTCAGGGGGTCTCGCAACCTTATGATCAGAGGATAAATTTCTTCTGAAAAACTCATTTTCTACCTAACATTGGATTTATACTGAACTTCAACATTTAACAAGTAAGATATCAATGGATCTCTTTAACCTTTATGTCCCAGTAAATTTTATAGAGAAAAAGGACTACTGGAATTCTTTATTAGATTTCATAGAAATATACACTCCCATAAATATCAAAGTGGTAGGAGATCTCAATATAATCTTAGAACCTAATGAGAAAAAAGGAGGTGTGTGGGGTAAAGATCTTCTCCAGGAGGCGGTGGAGACTTCGATCCATGTTCGTGACCTTCTTGATTTCAAACCCAAGAAAGGTCATTACACTTGGACCAATAATAGAAGAGGGGCTGCCAGTATTCCTGCTCAACTAGATAGATTTCTCGTCCAAAGCCCTTTGATGGAGGGGAAAATATTAATTTATTCCAAAATTATGCCAAAGTTAACATCTGATCATCACCCCATCTCCTTGGTGCTGGAAGAAGAGGAAGTTCTAGGTCCCATACCGTTCCGGTTCAGTCCTCTTTGGATAGAGAGAGAAGGCTTCTGGGAAATAGTGACACAAGATTGGTCTCAGTATGTAGAAGGATCCCCTAGCTAAGTTTGGGAACATGAACTTAAGTGTACTAAGTACGACCTAAAAAGTTGGGTTAAAAAATATCTCACAACTCTAATGAGCAACAGTCAAGATAAAGTGCAGGTTTTAGCAGAGATTCAGCTAGGTATGGAGGAATTAGAAATGACTAAATCACATCTGGATACTGAGCAGGCCTCTCAACTAAATTCCTTCCTTTCCTTTTGTGAGGAAGAGGAGTACCTGCATATTAAGTCCCATAGTCTTTGGTTGCAAGTTGGAGATAAAAATACTTCTTTTTTCCACAGATAATGCAGAGCTATATTATCTTGAAATCACATCTCAGAAATCTGTTCAAGTGAGGGTGAAGGCATAAAAGGACACACACAATTACAACAGGCTACAAAAATACATTTTCAGCATTTGTTTCAAGAGGACGACATCTTTGATGAATAAGTGAATGCTGTTTTTTTGTCCAATATTCCTACTTTAGTCAGTTCATAGATAAATGTTGGCCTAGGGAATTTTTTATGAAAAAGAAATAGTGGATTTCATCTGGGAAATGGAGTTGATAAAGCTCCCAGGCCGGATGGTTTCTCTATCCCTTTCTACAGAGTTTGCTGGAATGTAATAAAAACAGATCTACTCCGTATGATATCAGCCTTTCATAAAAATGCCAAAGTGGGAGGGTGCACCAATTCCTTGCTATAAATTTTGATAGGTATTGACCTATCTCGCTTTGTAAAGGCTCATAAAAAATCCTGGCCAAACTCTGAGCTAATAGAATTAAGACTTTGTTAGGAAATCTAATTTCTCCTATTTAGGGAGGGTTTGTAAAAGGAAGGCATCTCATAGATAATGTGATCAAAGTGCAAGAAGCTCTTCCCTCCAACTTTCAAAGGAAGGAGAAAGGCATGATCATCAAACTGTACATGAGAAATGCCTTCGACTGTGTTAATCTCTCCTTTCTCTGTCAAGTTCTTCTCTCTTTTGGTTTTAGTGTTGAATTTGTTAGTTTGATAAAGTCCTACACATATAGGCCTTGGACAACGCCCCTTGTCAATGGTAGACCAACATATTTTTCCCAAGCTTCAAGAGGACTACGTCAAGGGTGTCCTCTATCACCTTTCCTGTATATATTGATGGTTGAATCTTTACGTAGAAAGCTTACAACATAATTGTTTGTAGGTTCTATCCCAGGCATTAAGGAAACAAGAGGTGT
This sequence comes from Pseudotsuga menziesii, assembly GCA_001517045.1. NCBI lineage: Eukaryota > Viridiplantae > Streptophyta > Pinopsida > Pinales > Pinaceae > Pseudotsuga > Pseudotsuga menziesii. The sequence goes on along the minus strand of LPNX010344793.1, from coordinate 1,068,641 downwards.
GGATCCTATAAATCATGCCCTCTTTGCAAACGATTCTCTTCTTATGGGACGGGCATCCTTAAATATTGATCGGGCCTTCAATGAAATATTACACAATTTTTGTTTAACTTCAGGAGCTCTGATTAACAAAAGAAAGAGTGTTGTATATGGTTGGAATGTAAACCATCTGACAATTCTACGAATAGCTCGTTCCTTGGGATTGCCTGGTTTTGATAAGTGGGATAAGATCAAATATTTGGGCCTTCCATTAACCTTGGGACCAAGTCCTCATTTGCTTTGGTTTGAAGTGATAAGTAAAATAAAAGCAAAAATAGTATCCCAGGGTGGCCAATGGTCAACAAAGGTTGGGAAGTTGATTTTGATTAAGGCGGTCCTTTCAGCCCTCCCCATCTTCCAGTCCTCTCCACTCCTTGTTCCCAAGTCCATCACGGCTTAGATTTCCAATATTATTCAAGTCTTTCTTTGGAATGGTGGCAAAGGCATTCAAAATAAGGTGCATCTGGTAAGCTGAGATATTCTCAAAAGACCAATTACGGAAGTTGGATTGCAAATTCGTGATCCTGGATTGGCAAATCTGGCTTTAGGAGGTAAAATCATTTGGCATCTATATGTAGATAAAAACCACTTGGTAAGTAAGATATTTTGGATGAAATACCTTAAGGGAGGTTCTTTGAGAAATTTAAAAACCGCAAATAACCCTACATGCACAACAATCTAGAACTTATGCAGAAGAGGAATAGATAATATTCAACAACAACTCCATAGAATCCTTGACAATGGGAAGAAAATCTTATTGTGGGATAATAATATCTTAGGAAATCAAATCCTCATCTTTCCTCTTTAATCTAGTTAAAAGAGTTCAAGTTATGGTTAACTAATAAAGGTCTTCTTCAGCTTCCAGACATTTGTTCTTGGTATAATGGTGACAATTGGGTAGGTTGGTCTTTTCCAGAGATCCCAGATCACCTTATCTCCCAACATAAATTGTTGATTTAATCTCTTTCAGGACTTGCACCATTTCATTGATCTTCTAAAGATAAATGGGGTTGGGGTCGGTCTAGAAATTATTTAGTTGCTCAAGGCTTCTCTGTTTTACAATCTCCTCATGTCTCTTGTATATCCCTTGCGCAATGGAATTCTGTTTGGTCTTCATACAACCTTCCCAAGGTGAACTTCTTCACGTGGTTGCTCATGCATAAAAGGGTACTGATAGGTGAAAACTTGACTAAATGTGGGTTCCATGGACCGTTTAGGTGTTGCTTCTGCAAATCTTCCACCGAAACGACAGATCACATTTTCGTTGACTATGTTTTCACTCAAATGGTGTGAGAGTTGCTCCTCAAAGGATTGACTATTTCTGTTCCTTCCCAAATTGCAGTTGTCCCACTGTTCATCTCCTCGAAAGAATGGAATCCCGAGATAAGAGATAAAAATGCAGAATGGATCAAACTCTGACAAGCATTTCCAAAATGCATCTGGTGGAAATTGTGGTTGGCAAGAAATGATTGGATTTTCAACAATATGTCATCAACTCCCATGATCGTGGCGAATAAAGTGAAATCACTCATTACTGAATCAACACATAATTCGGTCTCACTTTCATCGCTATCTCCAGAGGTAATCGCGTGGATGGGATCCTGTCCATTAGGTATGAGAAGGTCAGTCATCACCAAACCAACATTTTCTCCCTCTTGGTGAGTGCATTTTAGCGCTGTTGGATTTTACACATGGTGAAGAGATCCTCTTCAGCTACTATTTTCTTTGATGGTGTGTCCAAGCGGAATCCTGGGATCATAGGCACGGGGGGTTTGATTATATCTTCGAACAGATTGATCGAAACCTGTTTTAGCTTGGGACTAGGAATAATGTCGAATAATTAGGCAGAAAACTATAGTTTCCTTAAGGCGTGCCAGATAGCAAAGGAGATCGAATATAAGTCAATAAATTTTTTTAGAGATTCAGAGTCGTTGATCAAATTGTTAAACTTTGAATATTATTTTAATAATCCTTCTTTGAATAAATGCCTGCAGAGAATTTGAAATACATTGAAAGAGTTTGAAAGTGTTGCTTCTTTCCATATTTTGCGAGAGTTAAATAAATATGCAGATTCTCTGGAAAATAAAGCTTATCTGTTGTCACAAGGAAACCCCAACATCAATGGAGAACCCAACACATTTTATCCGATTCCTTAACTTAGTTTCAATAAGTTGTGATATGTCTACCTCGCAGATATATTTTAAAAATGTAAGAGTTTGTACTAACTTTGATCTTCTCAAAGTTTTTCTTCTGCTCTTTGTGTAATTGGTTGATTAGGCAATTGTTCAATCATACCTGAATTTCTTCATAAAAAATAAAAATAAAAATTATCCGTTTGAGTTATATATATATATATATGAAAATTTAAAAACTTCTTTATTAATTTGAATCTTTTTTTCATAAATATTAATATGAATATTATAATATAATAATATTATTATGTAGAATATATATATATATATATATATATATATATATATATAGTCCATTGGGCGTAGCTCGGGTGGTTGGGAGATTTGGTTATTGAGCTCCTCTCTCGGGTTTGAATCTCGTCAGGGACATTTGCTCCTTGGGAGCCCTTGTATGTAATGAAATATTAGGTTGGTGAGCCGTTTATCGTGATTGGCCCTCTCGGGGGTTGTTGTTTCCCATTCATTTATACTTGCCAAGTGAGTATAAGATATTTTATTGAGTGGATGTACACATGGTATTGTTAGGATTATAATCCTCCCTTGTCCAATTTGGTCAATTATGTCCGTAGTCATTTTAGTCTATTTTTAGTCACTAGCACCATTGGGTCCACTTGGCCTAATTGGGGCACATGTTCCAGTTACTAAAGTTTGGGGAACACTAATTGGGGCCAACTGCCACTGATTGCACTTGCATGCATCACTTTAGGAGCCTCCTAAATCAATCCCTGCAAATTAGGAGCCACTGGGAGTGCCGATACCAACCTCCATCAGTTGAGTTGAGTTGGTGACTAGTCAAGCTCAATTAGGAGTCAGTTACATTCAGTTCTAGTTTGTTACATTCAGTTCTACTCAGTTAGAGCTAGGATTGCATGTTTGCATGCAGGTGAGGCGCATTTACTCACCTACCTTAGTCAGTTAGACTAGTTAACTGATAATTAACACTGAATTAGACACTTGAGTTGGGTTGTTGAACTCCAATGAACTCCGATAATGATTTAGACAAGGTCAGTTAACCATTCAGTCAGGTAGAGTCAAACAAATTCAAATTTCCTCACATGGATTTGAATTGCATGAGGCTATTTAGCCATTATAATTCATTGTAATTATTATCTAATTACTTTTGATTAATGAAAGCATTCACAGTTAAAAGCCATTTTTGCACTGTTTCATTCTTCAATTGCTGAGTAAATTGTATGATCTATCTTGTGAGTTGTGTGTCGGTCCACAGATCTATGTGCTCAATTTAATAGGTATAAATTGGGCTTCCATGGTGAACAACCTTTAATATATATATATATATATATGTGTGTGTGTGTGTGTGTGATTTACCTAGTAGGTTAAATCTATAACCAAAATTTTTATGCATATAAATGAAAGAAGCAGATCTAATTCGACTAAATGCAACATCATATCGATTTGTTCTCTTCCAATCATCATCTCTAGAAAAAATCATATATTGAGTGATGATTATAGCTCTTGTTGGCCATCATTAACAATTTTAGTAGATTTTTATTCTTGATAGATGGTGGAAGAAATGGCTAGTAATTCCTCAACGTTGTTTTCTAGTCGTCCTTATACAACCTTGATCCTTCACAAATAAATTATTATATATTTCAAACAACCAAAAATAAGCTCACCAAATTATGACGAGTTCACTAAATAAGAAACAATGTGAGTGACTGATATCATACATCCTCATTAATATTTTATTAGATATTTCAAAAAACAAAAAATAATTTACATATGCATATCAAGAAAGCCAATACATCAAATACAAACTCAATCCTACTAGGCTCACGTGTTGTATTCGTTGCTACCTTTACTGCCATAATAGTCACATTTGTTGCTAACTTCACACATCTGCTGCTACATTCGTTGCTAGGATCCGAAAGACACACAACACATCAATTACAACAAATCCATTTGAATTGTTTTTTGAATGAAAATGCTCTATCGGGAAGCATTATTTTTAAATTCAAAATTCATATAAATTCTGGCTATTTCAAATCGATAGCATAAATCCTACCTATTTCAAATCGATAACATAAATCCTACCTATTTCGAACAAATTTCAAAGATAACATGTATATAAACTTGATTGCATGGAATGGATGGTACTTAAGGGCAAACAATATGGAATGGATAGATGATGGTATATAGATGCGTTGTTGGATGCAATTGTTTTCTCGATTCTTGTTACCTCATGCACTAGTGGGAAAAAGGACAAAAACAATGAAAACCCTGGTCGTAAATGTGGGAAACACTGGAGGGTGTAGATGTGAAGATGGGTCGTTACGTTATTATCGAATAATTAATGGGAAACATGTAGAAGTTCCAATCCCAGAAAACAAAATCACAATGGAATATAACTCATATTCAGATGATGACGAAACGCCACGAAAAGTGTCACTGCCATCAATTTCATGCACATTAATCAATAGTGGTGATGATGATGTGTCACACAAGAAAAATATTACTAAAAAAAATGAAGTCTAAGAGGTAACCAAAAAATATGTTCCACCTCATCTCAGGAAGATTAATGAGATCAATATTCCAAAACCAGACTCCCAGAGGCATGAAAAACAACAAAATCACAACCCAAGAGACTTAAGCTCAAAGGAATCATAAAAAAAAAACAATAACAGTCCTTGTAGATTCTCGTAGTACTCATAACTGTATCGAAATCAACATCGCTAAAGTAGTTAAATCTTTTTGTGCACCCCGCTAAGGACCTCAATGTTAAGGTCATTGATGGACACCCAGTTAACAACATAGGAAGATGTCATATTTAAGTTTGTTCAAATACAAGACCTAGAAATCAAATCAGGATTTTATGCACTACCACTTGATGGGATGGATATGGTGCTAGGTGCAGAGTGGTTAATGCATTGGGAACTTATACCACCAACCCTGAAAGACAATTTATGGAGTTTTATTGGCAAGACCAACATTATAGATTATATGGAAACAAAGGTTCCATATTCAGGAAAGAGGAAGCAAAACAATAAGAAAGAATGAAGGAAGCTCTTGGAAACGTGGTACAACAATACAAGTTTACATCTAAGAAGCATCAATATCCTAAGTTGAAATTTCAACTCAAAAAAATTTAAGATATGATGCCCAAACTGCAAAGGAATCTTGCAAACACTCAAATTGGAAGCTCCAACAAATGCCTGAAGATAGACATCATCAAATACTACAAAGCATTCCTTAAGAGGGTGGCAATGTAACAAATATAAATAAAATAAAATATTAAATAATAATAAACAATATAAACAAATAACAATTAATAAATATCATTAGTTGTTAATGAAAGGTTATGACACAAACTTGTTCGTCATCTGTGACCAATCAATGCCTATATAGTTGTTACAAAGGCATCGTACCATCTTATCATTTAGTTCAATAAATATTTTATATTTTCAATTTTAGATCAATTTTGTTATTACAGCTTTGGTTGTTACAACTAAGATGAAAGTTGGTCTTATCACAATCATATCATGTTTTAAACAAATCAAAAGATAGATAAATAGGTATTTAATATAATTAAAAAATTATTATTTTTCAATTTCTAAAGTTAAACTATAATAAATATTAATAAATTAATTAAATAATTAAATAAAAAGTCAAATGAAGAGGCACCTTATGAAAGGTGGTGTATCATAACCAAGGCATCCCTTGCATGGGTATTTATACAAACATCAATCTCTCATTGTAAATTATCTATTATCTTATCAATCATATATTTTATTATTCATGGAGTATTGTAATCTAGCTTATTTGTGTTGGTTATCATATATTTTATTATTCATGGAGTATTGTAATCTAGCTTATTTGTGTTGGTTATTTCCCTAAGAAATGATTTTTATTGTTTCATTGGTATTAGAGGGCATGCATCGTGATTCCGACCCTTGGTTGTTTTTTTTTGCTTTTAGTCATTACCCCAGGTTTCCCTGAATTAAGGTCCTTGACCACCATCGTGATCCACCTCATCACCATCGTTATCCACCTCATCATCCATCCATCGTCGCAATCCATCCGTAACCACCAACACTGCATTACATCGTTGTTTTTCCTTTGACGCACTCGTCACACTTCTCCTCCCTTCCACATTGTCCATACTCCCGGTCCACTCCACCAACCCGTCAACCCTCCTCCCTGGCCACTCCCTTTCATCGCCTTCCTTTGGCCACTTCCGCACTCTGTGCTTTCTTTCCATTCATCTCCCCACGTACGTCTGCACCACTCACCACCACCCCCATACTCCCTTCTCCCTCCCTTCCATCTGTCCCGCATTCCTTCCTCCCTCAACATCCCTTCACCTTGCATTCCCCTCCGCTACACCCCCGCGCTCCATGATTTGCTGCTCCCTGCCCAACACCGCCCCGCTACACCCCTACACTCCCCTATTTGCTTCTCTCTACCCAACACCACCCACTTGTTGCTTCCACCACTATCGGCTCCTACCTCTACCACTCCCTCCCATATCTCTCCCGCAACTCCTTCGCCATTTCCTTCCACAATCATCCACCACCTATGCCCTCCTCCGCTCATCCTTCCATTCGAGGCTTCTCCCCCCCCCATGCACTACCACCTCTGCTCTCCATCCTTCTACACCCATGTTACCACCTCCATCTTCCTCTTCTGCACCATCATCCTCCATCAACATTGTTGCCACCTGCTCCCCGCCCAAATTTCACCTCAACCCTCGACTCTTGCCCTTCCTCCCCCACCTGTGGCTCTTCTCTTTCCCATACGCTCCTCTCCCGCACTCCCTCCACCTCTCCCGCACATCATCACCTTCCATCACCGCCTCCATGTCAGCCCTACACACATAAGTCCAAAATAATAATAATAAAAATATTATATATAATAATAATAATAATAATATTGATTTTTTATTAATATTTTACCATTAAAAAAAACAACAATGTTCAAAGTTTAGAGAATATTTTTATAATTAAAGAGAAGGATATATATATATATATATATATATATATATAGAAAAAAAAAGATATCAATTTTAAGAAAGCATAATAAAATGGAGTCTTATGGCGAAAAACAAGGAAGATTTCCAAGCAATTTAATTTTTATTATTATTATTTGTAAGTAAGAACCCATAGAGTTTCAAAAAATCAATGCCATGCTAGCATTGGAGAATCATCAGCTTAACATGGAGGAAGCCCAAATTTCAAAAGAAGACCTCCAAAGAGAATTAAATCTCCATCAAGAGCTCCACGTGGCCTGCAGACAAGAGGAAGAGAGCTGGCATCAAAAATCCAGATCCCTGTTGATTAAAGCTAGGGATCGGAACACAACTTATTTCCATAAGCAGGCCGAGGCAAGGAGGAATTACAAAATCGTTCATGAAATTCATACTACCGACTAGGTCATCCAGGAGTTCGACTAAATCAAATTGGAAGCCACGAGGCACTTCAAAGCCATCTATTCAGCTGATGAAGCCATCTCTCCCCCAAACATGGCTCTAATGGAACTCATACCAAATCTGATAAAAAGGAATGAAAACAATGGTCTCATGCAAAGGATCACCTTAACTGAGCATAAGGAACTCATGGAAATCATGGAGGAGGATAAGGCTCCTGGCCCGGACGGATTCAATGCTAGTTTTGTAAAAGTGTGCTGGGAAATTGTGCATAAAGATTTGTTTAAAATGGTTCTTAGAGCTCAGCATTGTGATAGAATTGGTGGAAGCACTAATTCTGCCTTCCTGGCTCTTATCCCAATAGAAAAACACGCAGTGGCCTTTGATAGACATCGACCCATTTCTCTCTACAATATAGGGTACAAGATCATTACCAAACTTATGGCTAACATGCTAAAACTCATTCTGCCTCATATCATCCCAGAGAACCAAGGGGGATTCATCAAAGCAAGAATAATATGGGACAACATAATTTTGGTACAGGAGGCTATCCACTCCAGCATAAAAACCGCGAAAAAGGAATGGTACTGAAAATCGATTTATCCAATGCATTTGATAGAGTCAGCCACCCCTTTCTCTTCCAAGTGATGCAAAGGTTCGGCTTTGATCAAGGCTTCATCCGATGGCTTAAGGCCTATATAAGTAAGCCGTGTATAACTCCCCTGGTAAACGAAAGAGCAGCTGGGTTTTTTCAAGCCACCCGAGGCCTTAGACAAGGCTACCCACTCTCCTCGTTGCTGTATGCAATCTAAGCCTCAGTGTTGAGCTTTCAGCTCGAGAAGGTTAGGATAGAACAGGACCTTATCGGCATCATAATATTCCAAGGAATCAAAGATGTCAACCATGCTCAGTTTGCCGATGATACCATATTGCTTGGAGGATCCAGTCAAGTGATAGCAAGAAGGTTTAAGTCAGAATTGGACGTCTTAAGTCAAGCTTTAGACAGTAAACTAAATCGAAGGAAAAGTAAAATCTATAGTTGGAACATCAACCTAAGAGAAATGTCAGACATCTCGTGCAACTTGGGAATTGAGGGAGCTACCAATTGGGATACCTTTAGATATCTGGGGTTTCCAATTTCCAATGAAAAACAGAAAGCCTTTGACTGGAACTTGCTAATAGAAAAAATCAGGAAAAAGATCCACTCTCGGGGAATGGTTTGGTTAAATATTGCAGGGAAAGTGGTGTTAATTAAAGCCATTCTCAACAACTTGTCGCTATATCAGTGTTCCATGCTGCTGGCCCCATCCAGCATTCTCACCAAGATTGATAGCATGTTGAAAGCCTTCCTTTGGTAGGGAGGGAAAAGCAGCGGAGGTAAGAAGTTTGCACTTGTTAAGTGGCATAAAATTAAAATGCCATGGATGCAAGGTGGTCTTCAGATCAAAGAGCTTAAATTCCAAAACATGGCGCTGGGAGATAAGCTCCTCTTGAATTTGTTAGAGTCAAAACCTTACTGGAGCATCCAGGTGCTCAGATTCATGTATTTTCTAGGGAAAATATTAGGATGTTTAGACACAGAGATTGAAAATAAGAAAGGATCTTCAATTTCCACGTTGTGCAAGAAAATCTAGATCAAGTTCAGAGACAAACTCTTCTGGGCTCCTGGCAATGGTAAGCAGATTAAAATCTGGACGACCTCCATCATGGGAAAGTACGTTTTAGACAGTCTGCCAGGAGTCAAATAGTGGCTAGATAACCTTGGAAAATTCACACTTCGGGACATCTCCAGCTGGGATCCCAATCCTCCTTTTCGTTGGATTGACTGGGTGCTTTCAGAGTGTCCAACCGATTTGACATAGGAGAGAGATCGGTTCTTGAAGCTTCTTAGTGGCGCGACACCAATGGCCAGAAACACTAAAGATTCGCGTGGATGGGGGAATCGTTTAGGCATTTACATAGCATCTTAAGGATACGAGTTGTTCGCTGCCATTCCAACCATGTCAAACAATTCGAAGTGTTGGGAAATAGTATGGAGTGTGAAGACTCTGCCCAAAATTGACATGTTCAACTGGATTCTCATGCATGGCAGAGTGTTAACTGGGGAGAATCTCAAGAGAAGAGGAATAACTGGTCATTTTCGTTGCCCGCTATCTAAAGAAAGTAATGAAACCAGTCTCCACTTGCTTGTCACTTGTCCCTTTGCTCACAAGGTTTGGACGCAGTTGCTACAATGTCAATTGGGCAACAAGGATCCACCAAGCAGCATTCAACATTGCTACGTCTCTTGGGATAGTATGTACCAAGGCAGCTTGGTAAATAAAGCAGGGGTTGAAACCTGTTGGAGGATGATTCCAAAAGTATTTTTTTGGAACATCTGGCTTAAATGCAATCAAAGAATTTTTGTTGACAAATATCATACTCTAGATCAGATTGCTATTAAAACGAAGGTACTTTTGAGAGAAATTCTAAATACCACTTCATTGCTGAAGAACAAAGACAAGCTCACTTCATACGAAACCAGGTGGCTGGATTCCTTCAATATATTTGAACCAATCATTACTTCAGCCAAGAAATATTTGGAAGTATGGGAACTAAGGATGGATAAAACTCAGTTTAAAATCTGGTTGAAGGAGAGGAAAATTTTTAAACTCTTCTTCGATGGTGCCTCGAAGGGGAATTCGGGTGCGGCAGGAGGAGGAGGGATCTTCAGGAATCCAGAAGGGAGCTTCGAAAATGAATACTACTGGAACATAGGAGAGGATACTAATAACATGGCTAAAGCTTATGGTCTTTGGAAAGGACTTAAGCAATTGAAAACTAGGGGGATTGAGGAAGCCATGGTTTTCGGTGACTCTCGTATAATCATTCAGGCAATGAACGGGGAAAAGCAAGGATACAACTTAAAGTTAGACAGAATGATTGAAAGAATTATTTCCCTATCAAAGACATTCAAGCATATAGAATTCTATCATATTCTTCGGGAGTTGAACGACAATGCGGATCTAGCGGCAAACAAAGCAATAAATCTGCACCAAAATGAGCTTCAAGTCAATCTTCTACCTTTCTTTTTTATTCCGCCTTGAAGCTAGGTCCTGCCAATCTATGAGAGTGTTATCTAGACTATCTTGACTAAGTTCATTGTGAGTTTCCATAACTGAGAATTTGTAACCCGTCCGGTGGCTATGCCACTATTTTTCTAATTAATACTATGACCGCTTTTGTCTAAAAAAAAGAACCCATAGAGTTTTGAATCGACGACCTTACACAAGGAGTGCCTTAACAATACACTCATTCATCGTCTATTCTACATCCCATGGGAAAGCAATTTAAAAACTTATGTCTCAATGTTATTTCAAATAATCGAAACAATTAGAGGGAAAGACATTACTATTTCTATTGCCTCCGACGAATGCAATAATTATATTAGTGATGAATTTGCTCGTGAGTTAGCAATTACGAAGTCAAATATAGGTGAAAGTTTAGACTTTTGGAACATAAAAGAATATGTAATAAGCAATTTACAATTGAACTTTAGAGATTATACTGGTCTCTTGCAATTTATAGTTAGATCCTTGTGGAGTAGAGACAATGACCTAATTTTGGGACTACCGTGGCTCGAAAAATTGGGGAATTTTTTTTATCTTAAATGCTGAAAAGAAGCTTCTAATATTCCCCTACAAAAAGAAGAAAATCACATTACATGAAATTAACATGAAGTCAGACTTAGAAGTCACGTCATCTAATGACTTCAAAGAAATATCAAAGGTGATGTCGCAGGGGAATGAGAAATCAATACAAACAATACAGAAGGATTTTAACAAGGTTGTTGCAGGTAAAGAAGAAGAGATCTCTCGTCTAATAGATCATAATCATAAATTACTTCCGCAAATCAAGAAGGTAAAGGATAAAAATCAATGCAATCAAAAGTTAGAAGAGAAGATTCTGGCTTTCCAACAAAAATTACTGGGAAAAGATAGAGAAAATTCCGTCATGAAGAAGGTTAATTAGGAACTAGTGTAACAAATCGAGAAGTTAAAAGAGGACCAACAGTCCCAAGGTGAAAGGTTTGAGAAGATTCAAAATAATAATAACATATTAGAGAACAAATTAGTTCAAATCCAGAAGGAAGTTTCCAGAGTATCTAGAAAACAAATTCCAGTTGAGGAAGAAAAAACAAATGCAATTTTGGTTTCCATAATAGTTCAAAAGGAAGTCAATCCAGTAGAAAAACAAGCAACAAGAACTCCTTACCAACACCAAAATTACAAAAAACATTTTGACCAACGATAGGGTCAAAATGAACATAAACAAAGGAGTTATAAACTCAGAAGCGAAAGAACACAAAATATACAACCTAAGCAGAAAACATGAAGATTTATTCAACAAGGCGATCAACAATCAACTTCGATGAAAATAGATCTCTGATGGACCACATCATAGACCATGCAACATTTTTTCTTTGGAGTTCGTAACTCGTATCGTCTCATTTTGTCAAGTGTCGCAAGTACTAAAATAAATGATCAAAATATGACATTACAAGCAAGAAATCATACATAAGCCTTGTCTTCAATAAATCTTTGAGGACAAGCTTCCCTTAAGAGAAAGACTATGTAATGAACAAAATATATAATAAATAAGCAGTAATAAATATTAATAATATTAATAAATTAATTAAATAATTAAATAGAAAAGGCAAATGCAGAGGCAACTTATGAAAGGTGGTGTCTCATCACCAAGGAAACCCTTACATGGGTATTTATACAAACATAATTCTCTCATTGTAAATCATCTATTATCTTATCATCATATATTTTATTATTCATAGAGTATTGTAATTGGGCTTAATTGTGTTGGTTATTTCCCTAAGAAACGATTTTGTTGTTTCATAAACATATGAATCTAAGTTTTTAATTTTAAAGGTAATAGAAAATATAACCTAGTTGGTTACAATATATCCTGTTGATGGGCTCCAAAATTGTCTTTTTTTATGATTTTATTTTTCAGTGATTTCATAGCTCATTCACCTGCAATTTAGTACATCTACCTTTAAAACGATTGTCTTTTACATTATTTATTGGTTATAACTCATAAACGTAAAAGAATCATAATCTATTACTTTTGATATATTAAGTACGATTTTGACGATGATCAATTAATCCTTGAGATAGAAATTCCTAGGCTATCCAATATTACACAAATGCTTGAATTTATGTTTAGCTTTCTAGTACTCATTCTGGCACTAGTTCCGATACTTAGTCCTACACTAGTTTTTTGGCTTGATTTTTGATGATATTTTGGAGCATTATTAGTCCCTGCTTTGTAGGGATTATAACGATCGATTGGTCGCCATGTTTAGTTGAGTTTGTTTTATTTTAATTTTTTAACTTAATGTTATCTAAAGTTTTTTTAATTTTCTGTATTAAAATTATTTTTTTAAAGTAAAATTACTTTTTCAATTTTTGTAAATTAGGTTATCTATTTCGTGATTGGTGCAATATAATGGTTTAACTATTTTTCCCTGCTGTGCAAAATAATTATCGAATTTAAAAATAATTAAAAAAACAAAAACAAAAAAACATTTGAAAAAAACAAAAACATGCCATCTGTTGTGCAATTAATTCATATTTAAAAACTGTGAAATGTATTGACTGATATGACCAAGCCATTCCATCGAAGATATGTTGTGCAATTAAATCATATTTGAAAACTGTGAAATGTATTGGCTGATATGACCAAGCCGTTCCATCGGAGATAGTACAATAAATTAATCTTCATTTATGTTGTCTAGAATTCTGACAACAATTAAATCTAAACGAGCATCCTCGAGAAGCACATCCATAGTTCTAGACGCTTCTGGATTGACACCGGGGCTAAAGCATCAATGTACATGTTCCTCTATTTTGCTTCTGTAGTGTATCTGCCATTTTGTAATGGTTTCGGATTCCAGATTCAGAGACCATGAAAATCCAGTCCTGCAGCTGGAGTCGGCTTTGCGCATTGACTTGGATTACGTTCAATATTATATACCCATGTTCCTATATGTATATCGATTGATGGTATGCGATTTCCACTTCGCATATGGGATTTATATTCCCTACGGCGTTAACCAGAAGTTTGGTTACACCACGTTCAGTTCGAGCTGGGCGGTGGAGAGTTTGATAAACAATAGCACGAGCTCTCATTCTTTCACCATTGGTTTCTCTTTTTTATAAATAGAAAGGCAAGATGGGGTTTCCAGACGATGGATTCTTCATATGGATGTAAATTCCATTGTTTCATAAGGAATAAGGGTTAATGAGTGCACCTATATTTGTTTGGCTTTGTAAAGACGCTTGCTATACAAGTTCTTTCAGCCAAGTGGTTCACAGTGCAGTAGTAGTCACAGCCAAATATGAGGGCTCTCAATAGTAGGTGAAGTTAGACATCCCTAATAACTGGGGGACTAGGGGCAACTGCGGAAGAACTTCTTTGAAATATCTCACCAGGTACTTCCAGGCTCATTCAAACTACGTATTATTTCGTCAAGTTTGATCCACTCTACTCTTACTATTTTTTCTTACTAATTTAGAAATGAATTTATCTTATTCCAAGTGTCAATGTAAACTGAGTTTTAGATGAAAATATATTCTATCAATTTATGAAACAACAAAAATACAACTAATTTTTCTTACTAATTTAGAAATGAATTTATCTTATTCCAACTGTCAATGTAAATTGAGTTTTAAATGAAAATATATTCATCAATTTCCGAAACAACAAAAATACAATATATTTCCTTGTCCGACAACCATAATTGTTAATATGCTTCAATACCAAAATTTTATAATAGATTCCATCCAATTTGTATCATTATATTTCCTTGTCGACAACCATAATTGTTAATATGCTTCAATACCAAAATTTTATAATAGATTCCATCCAATTTGCAAATGATACAACTCGATTTCCTATTTTGGGTAAAAAAAACATTAATAATTTGATGAACAAAGATGTATAAAGTTGAGAAAGGAGTTTCTACATTAAAATTCTGCAAAACAGTTTCTAGTACTACATATCTTCCACAAGTGTTCTAAAATTTTTCATTATTTCAAAAACCATCATGCTAACTGGGAATTGATTCGCTGTTGGGATGGGAACAACGAGGAAATTAAAACTATCTTTAACGCTTGCTCGGTTCAGTGCTCTAAAGTATACAAAAAGGTGGATGTTGGCATTCTTTTTCTGAACCAAAACCAGATTGGCGACCCACGTTTAGTATAAAACAAGAAAGATTACATTGGCTTCAGTTTTGATAATTCCTTCCTAATTTTTTTTTAGGTTAGGGAAATCGGTAACACGTCGGGATTACCTGGGCGAGGCCCAGGTTCAAAGCCGTCGGCTGCCACTATAATTCCTTCCTAATTACCGCACCCAGGTTGGGATTGATAGGACGCTGTCTTTGCTTTCTCGCCATTGCTCCCTCTTCGAGAAGGATAGAGTGTTGAATCATTTTAGTTTTAAAACGCCATTTACCCGGATTCTATTAAGCCATATGCCATAATTCCATTTTCACTGTGTTCCATTCCACACTCAAAGTGACTTTAATTTCAAAATAATTAGTTGAGATGTTCACCTACGATACCAACATCTCAACTAGTGTTACACTTAGATTAGCATATCAACGTTTTCAGATATGATAGTGACATATCTTCTACGTCATTTCAATGAAGAAAAATTCATTGACCAATTAGATCATAAGGTTGGCTAGCGAACCCGACATCAATCATAAGGTTCGAAAGAAGAATGGCTCCACCAAATAATGAGGTTAGGAGGCCGGAGAGGAAGGATAATGAGAGTTTGGTACTTAGGCGGGTTGTGTCTCAAGCAAAAAGGTTGGGTTCTTTCTCTCAGACCTAATCGGGTTGGTTCGTTCTATATCTAAAACCCATCCAGCCATTCAAGCCATGCCCATCCATCCACAAGGTCTACAGTCTGCCTCACCTGACATCTACAGTGAGGAAGTCAAGTTTTGTTCCCGAAACATCTACCTACAGTTCAGGAAAGTCCTATGGTACACTCCATAGTCAAAATGACATGAATTTCAAAAGAATTAGAATGAGTCCAAGTACTAGGCGATTTGTGTAGAATAGTTACCCCTCAAACCTGACATCTAAGCCCTAAAAAAATCCATGGCAGGAAAGTTTTATGGCTTAAAACATAATATGATCCGACTTCTAACTGCAACAACTGCAAAATTTAACATGTGTTAAATAACTGTATACATTTAAGAGCTGCAAAATTATTTATTGTATTTCATAACTTTTCAGAGTCATGAATGTACCACTCGTCAAATCCTCCACAGGTTGCGATTTCGCAGCGAGCCTTGCTAGTCTGTAGGTAACAATCGAACAACCAATGAAGCCAGCTAAACAGGAGAAGAAGAAAATGAACAATGTGTGCGAGACACATGAAAGTTGGTGATGCTAGTCATTACTTGATTGTAATGCTACTCCCTCATATACAGGCATTGAATGGCCAGCCATTAGTGTTGGATGACCGCGCATCGGTTGATATAGTATGTGGCATCATGAGAGAATTGAAGTGTGTTGTGGACTGGATTGCACTGCACATTTCCCAACCATGTAAGGTGCATGCAATTTTTTTCTACCACGGATGGGTGCATGCATTCGACTCTTGTTCCACACTTGTAAGCTTATTCTCTACATAATGTTATTCATGCCAAAACTTGTAGCTGCACATAAACCATAACACATATATTAATGAAATAATAGACACATATTTAGTGTTTTTTTTTTCTTGGTTTGTTCTTCATGTTGGAATGCATTAACATTAAAATGCCACCCCTATGGAAAATTAAGTTACCTTCAAGAATAAATATTATAATACAATTATTGTGAATAAATTGTTTTAGTAGGGATATGTTAATTATATATATAAGATTATAATAACATATAATTTTTATGGATTATGAAAATTACACAGCTCTTTGAATATAGAAGAAAGCTAGGTATTCTGTTTTTAAATTCTTAACTTAGTTTTCAATAAAATTAAAATGTGTCTAACAATAATTATAAGGCATTTTTTCTATTTTTTATTGAATTAAATTTATAAAAAACTAATTCATGGAGTATTCGATTAAGTTGAGTAATTGTTACATTTATTTGAATCTTGCATAAACATAGTCTTTTACATCTAATTTAATATTAATATCATGTTTCCACTTTCAACTTGTTTATTTACTTTTTTTTAATATAAAAAGCAAGAACTCGCTGCATTGAAGCTCTTGTTCTAAATTAAACAAAATAATAGAAATAATACATTAAAAGAATTATTATTTTTACTTTTAAATCAACACATATTTTTTTTAATAAATAAAATTTGTTTAAAAATTTAATTTATTCATAAATAAAATAATAATAATAAAAATAATACATTAAAAAAGAATTATTATTTTTACTTTTAAATCAATACATATTTCTTTTAATAAATAAATGGAATTACAATTATCTTTGTTTTATTCAAAGTTGTACAAAACTTTTTTAAACAAATGAGGATCCTTGGAATTTATTTTATTCATTGTATGGGGTGCCATGAGCGAAGTCCAAATCATTTATATTTATATCACGTCCCCAATACAACAACTAAATGTTAATTCCACATTCAATGAAATCACGGATGTCACATATAATGCAAACGATATATTATTATTATTATTATTTGTAATTTAACCATTTTCGTTTCCTTTTAACAAGTGTATTATCATGGAACGAAAAGGAAGGAATACTATCGTGGTTGAAGCCTCAGTGCTTCTCCAAACGTCTTCCTTCCAGCGTGACCATCAATTTATATTTTCAATTTATTACTTGTGCCAACACGACAGTCAATCCACATTGAAGATTGAAATCAACAGATTATTATGGATTCCCGTCATTTCTTCAAGTAGCTAATTTTGGGCTTAATTTCTGAACAATCAATGGGGAATTGATGATGATGGTGGTGGCGGTGGTCACTGTCTACTTAGACCAAACTTTGGTTTACCGGACCCAAAGAAACAAAATATTTGGTTTGTTTTAAAATTGTATTTCTATGCTCAAAGAGCTTGGAGAGAATTGTCCCCAGCTCACTATAATTTTGACAAGTTAAAAGGCTAGAAAGGTCGGGATTACAACAAAGATTATGAAACTAAGATGTAATGTGGGTGTAAGCAGGGCATTCTAAGAGGAAGTGTTTTTCATCCTCAATGTTCATATTCCCACTTGTAAACTACTCCATTTACCCCTACTTGTAGAAAGTTTTCAGAATATCTCAACGGATTGGGAGAAAACGTTTGCTGAACAGAGCATGGTTTTACAGATGACGATCAGTTTCCAAATCCCGTGTCGGATAGACTGGATCTTGTTTTTATTTTTAGAAAAAATGAGGAGAAGCTCGACCTGGGATATAAGAAGGCTCGTTCTCCATATGTAAAGATAGCTAGTGGTTTGTATAAGAAGAAAACTTTGGTTCGATTGGCAATAGCGATTAATTACTTGTGTTTTATGATGATATAATAAGCAATTTTGACATGGTTATAACGTGAGATTCCTCAATCACTTGTGGAGTAAGAAGACCTAGTTCCTGGTTTCTTCAAGGCGTGTGTGCTTATTGGCCTGGGCCCACTAATCAAGTCACATATCGCCCTTTCCCTTGTATATTAATTTGTAGGTTAGTAGTTAATTGATTATTTGTTGTAGATTGATTTTTGATATAGATTTGTTATTTGAATATGGTATTGATATGTTTCTCTTAAATGATAGATTGATTTCGAATATCTTGAATTGGTTTGATTATTTTTATTTGGAATATCTTGAGAAATCATCCACGTTTGGATTGAAGTAAATTATATTTTGTGCCAAAGTGCGATCAACAAGTTGAATTCATGAATATTAGTCGAAGGATTTCTATGAGTTGTTCATTTGAGAATGTTGCGATTTGAAACAAAATGAACTTGAGAATGGTTAAACTATGATTGAAGCTCCAAGAATAAACTATGAATTATTAATGAAAGAGAGCAATTATATCTTGTAAATCCAGTTTTACACTGTGAATATTTGGATTATTATTATTTCAAAACCTTGGAGGATTCCAATTGGAATGATTTCGTTGGGGAATTAATTTGAATAATAAATCGTGAACTTAATATTGGCAATTGCTTTTAAACACATATATGAAGTAGCATATCCATTAAATGAAGCATTTCCTAATTTAAAACACATGAATTCTCTTCTACATACACACTTACATTTTGAAATCAATTTGGTTTTATGTGCACATAAATTTGGGACTCAATAAAGAGAGCATTGTGAGATTTAATTATTAAAATTACTTCTTTAAATCTAGGAGTGGATGAAACTTTCTTTAAATCTGATTATGATATGTTCCAGTTCCATTCTCTATTTTTACATTGATTTTGTACCTGTCCATTTTCTTATTTAGCACTTGTTTGGCACCCATTTTTTTCTTTCCTGCTCTGGTTTGTACTAATTACGCACTGCTCAGTGCTCGTTTTGTACCAGCAACTGTTTAGAGTAGATTTAGATTTTTATAGATTTTCCTTTTAAATTTGTTTGGTTTAAAACATTCTTTCTTGTGAAGTTTGGTTTGTCATTTGCATTCAATGCACTTAATTGTTTGGTTGAGTTAGATTTTATAAATTTAATATTAGATTTTATTTGGTGTCAATTTAATTTAATTTCAAACTTATTGCATTTGATTTCTAGTAGTTCCAATCACCAACGGGGGAATTAAGACCTAACTCGGTAGATATGGTCACCTTATGACGAGTTTCCTCCCTAGATGATTGGGCTAGTTTTGAATGTTTTGTGTATTTGTTGGCATTAGATTAGGCTAGAATAGGGTTCAATCCCGCACATATTGTGCTTGCGCCTCTAAGTTTACGGATCTCGATTGATAATTTAATGTCGAATTAATTAACATTCAATTTTTTCGACATTTTTGGCGTCATTGTCGGGGAGGCACTAAAGGAGTTGAAGTGTAGGTAGATAGGTTGCCTTTACATTACACATCAAGGGGGAGGGGAAACAGTAAGACGCAAATACGACTTAACTCCAGAATTTCCATGGTGTAACAACTTGACGCGTCCACTTTGGTGGGTCACCCCAAAGCCGTGTTGTTCATTTTCATGTAAATAAGTTTCCTATTTACAAGTGTGTTTATTTTTTTGCATGTTTGATTTACTTTTTGCAATTTTATTTACTTTCCGCAAGTTTATTTTCTGCAAGTGTGTTTATTTTTTGCAAGAGTGTTTTTATGCAAGTGTGTTTATTATTCCTACCAGCGTGTTTACTTTTATGTAGGTGTGGGTTTGATCTCTTTTTCATAAATGTGTTTTGTAATTTTCAATTTTGCAACTACTTTTTAAGATTTAGTTTTCTTTTTGTTCACTCAAATTTGCTTTACGAGTGTATTTTTGTAGGTAGTTTTTTATTCTATCTATTTGTGTGTTGTAAGAACCCTTGATACTAATCCATGTGTGAAGTAGGATCTATCAACCGACAAAATGGATGCAGAGGTGACCATCCATTTGAGAAAACTCTCTCAAATCCTAGCAACAACTGGGATCTCAATTTCTTCTACTCAAGAAGAACACTTCTTGACATAAGTTAGGAATTTATCTACCTCTCCGTAAATAATAGAAGAACCACAGCCCCATGAGATACAAACAGACTCTCATTGCCAGTATACCAAGGAAACTGGAAACTTGGAGACTACATTTCATGGAGAGAGACCTAAAATTGACGAGTTATCCACATATATATCAACAGATCCTTCATGCACTCAAGAAATTGAACATTCAGAAGAAGAGGACCTACATGGATTGAGGAAGGAAGGTGAGTATCAGGATTACATCGAGCATTGGTTTCAAGAGGTAACAAGGCCACAATACCCTTCATTCCTTTGAAACCTTCTGATGCAGAAACATGTAAGTTGGTTGGTGCTCCATACATAGGTAATCACTGCAATAACCTTTTCATATGTGGATAAATGTATATTTTTCATCTTACTTCGCACTTGGTTACATTGGAAGAGCTCATATACTTGAATAAAATAGTTTTTTCTTTCTTTTTTAGGATAGGAAAATATGTATATAAATAAAAAGGTTGCATGTTTAGCTTAAATATTCATGCAACTTCACTTTT